>WBMZ01009133.1:0-130494 GCA_013400975.1 Atrichornis clamosus | reverse complement strand
AGAAAGAAAGAAAGAAAGAAAGAAAGAAAGAAAGAAAGAAAGAAAGAAAGAAATAGAAAGAAAGCAAAGGAGATCACCAGTCCTAGTTTCAACGTTGATCCAGCTGATAATCCTGGTTTCAACATCCATCCAGATGCATAAATCCAGCTGATGGGCTGTCCAGCATCTTGAGGATACCACCCGCACTTGGGGGTGTACCTTTTTATGGATAGGTTTTTCTGCCCCAACGGTAGGTTTTTCAATTTCTATGCAAATTAGTTATCATGTGTAGTCTGTTCTTGCAGGCCCTTCTGGAAACGGGTCAGAGGGCTTTGGGGGTCCTTGGTGGTCTTAATCCTCCCCTATAGTCCATGCCTACTTCTTGGCCTCATTCCTGTGCTTGCACTGTGTTGTACTTATGTCCAAGAAATACAACAAGGATGTGTGTCCCAGAAAAGTGCTGTTCTTTGTTTTTTCTCATGGTGTGTTAATACCAACAGCCCTTGGTTATCACCAGCAATTGTCTGTTATTACTCGCAGTCCTTGGCTGCTTCCACAGCCATCTGGTTATTGGTGTTTGAGACCTACAGTTTGGCCCCTTACCTTTTGGGCACACCTTCTGGGTGTCCCTGAGCAAGCCCCTTCCCAGGGAGGGGGTGTGTATGTGACAGTTTGGGTCAATGTCTGAGCAGCAGCAAAGTCCCTGATATGGAACCCATAAGCTGTTAAACAGAGTTGGGGTGTCCTTGTGGGCACCCTCAGTGTTTGTGAGATTTGGCCAGGGGTTTTATTTGCAACCTAGAGCTTGTCTGAGTTTGCTCCTTGCATGAAGTTGTTTGATGTACCTCTGTGACAGCAGCCTTTTACATCTCCTGACTCTACACAAGTGGTCCCTGATGCCAGAAGTGGTTCTGGACTCGGTGCCTAATTAAGATGAACTCTAATTTTTGAAGGAGACTTGCTGCTTTGAGTGTGTTAGGGAAACAGGCTTTCATGCTAACAGAAGCAGCTTTTTCTTTCATTTATAAATAAGCAAGTACAGCACTGCTATTAGGATCAATTTTCTAGGGATTTACCAAAGCTGAATGTACCTGTGCACTATGTTGTGTTTTGATAAGAAGGGTGAAAAAAGCAGAAGCAGCAGTTCAGATACAATAACGGCATATAAGAAGGCGGTGAATATGAGTGTGTACATGTGGTTCTGATACTTATCTATTGATACATATATGTCCATACGAAACATACATATATTTTGTTTTGTATACATACAAATATCATTTGAGAAAGGAAAACCCACAGATTCTTATCTAAATATTCTTTAAAAAGAAACTTTAAAGTAAGCTAGGTAAGGAATTTTTCATATGTGACAGTGACCCTTATTTTGCTTTCTAACATTCATCTGATAACTTAGTATCTTTTCACTTTATTATCTGTCCATCTTCATCCATATCTACTATGGTACAAAAGCCTAGGCAAGAAGGAAAACACACTTTTTAATAACTGCTATGTCAACTAATCTGTGGTTAATATACTTTCATGTCCAGACATTGTTACTAAATAAAGGTGGAAGTGACACACATGTTCATTAATAATTCACAAGTCAATATTCCTGGACACAAAACTAGTAATTTTACACTATATATAAGCACGTGCAGAGTATGAGATTTTAAAAAATATTGTAGATTTATAGGTGCTCTAGCAGATATTCCTTGTCTTCTAGAAAATAAAAAGAGAACATTGTAATGTAGCATCATTCAGGTATAAAAATCAATTGTATTTCAACCTGAATCATACAACCATTTTAACAAAGAAATCTTTGAGTCTACTAACATTGAATCGCTGAAATCTCACATATCTAATGACTTGTCATGTTAAAAAACAGTATTTGCACAGCAGCAATTGTAATATCTATTTCTTTGTTTTCTTCCTGTGTTTACTATCAGTGGAAATACTGGTGTACAGATACTAGATTTCTTTGGACATCTTAAACAGCCTGCCGACAGCAGCCATTGAGGCAGGAAGTGTCTGTACCCAGTTTTAACCCAAAATAAACTGCAATGTGATAGCAAACTCTGCCTAAACTCTTAGCTTTGTATTGTGAATGTTTGAACTATATCATGCAAGGAAATTAGATGCCTGGCAAGATCAACAGCAGTAGGCTCAGCCCCTGATTCTCCAGCCTGGCTTTGCAATACACTTCCTTTTATAGAAAAGAAAATGTGATGTTATGATAGCTCTGTGCCAGTAAAGATATTCTCACACTGTGGGAGGAAAACACCTGTTTCATCAACGGAAAAATAAAAAAGTAAATTCAGCTGTCTGTAGGAAGTAATTTTAAGTGCTCTTTGAGCTATTTCAACAGCAAAAAGAACACCTAGTTCATTCAGTATTTGAATTTTGAGTATTACAATTCTTTTTAATAGACTGGGCCAATCAGGGTTGCCCATTTTGGTGTGCTCTCTTACGCTTCTGTTAAGAATCTTTTATATTGCTCTGTAGCTGTGATAAAAACCCTGTATTATCAGATATCATAACTTTACTCTTACAGCTACATCATGTTTTCTTTACTGTCTGTTGGTAGTTGAGCAAAAGATTTCTAAGGTTATTGTTAAAATAAATGTGTATGTTTTTGAGAAATATGTAAGTGCACATAAATCCAGTAAAGGACTTGGATGATTATAAGGTCCAAACAGAGCACTAGTAGAAACCCTCCCCACTTTTTTAGAATTAAAATGGTATCTTACATCTCTGTGACACTAATAACTTTGCACATAAACTGACAATTTTTCTAGTTGTTGTATTCACTAAGGACTAATCAAGGCTACTGGCATGTTCCAAAAAACATTGCCAGAAGAAATTATGTCAATGCCTTCTTTCTGCTCTATCTATAGAGCTGCACCAGATTCAGTGCAGCTTTCCTCAAGGGCTCAGAGACTTGAATTCCAAGTCCTTCTCACCCTCATGTCCTAGTGAGAAGAGAGCATCCTAAAACTTTACAATAATAGAATAAGCTGTGTAGCCTTCTTGCTAAAATTGGTGTGCAGTTTATAAAGTAACATGACCTCTCCGATGAGGAAAGGCTGAAAGAGTTGGGGTTGTTCAACCTGGAGAAGTAGAAGGCTCCAGAGAGACATTGTTGTGGCCTTCAGTACTTGAAGAGGGCCTATAAGACAAATGAAGACAAATATTTTAGCAGAGCTAAAGGTGTGATGCAAAAATGGAGTAATGGTTTTAAACTGAAGGAAGATTGACTTAGATTACATTTAGTTTTTTGCATTGAGAATGGTGAAGCGTTGGCACAGATTGCTTAGAAAAGAGGCAGATGCCCCATTCTTGGAAATGTTCAATGCCAGGTCCGATGAGGCTCTGTGAAATCTGATTTAGTTAAAGATGTCTCTGTTCATTGCAGGAGGGTTAGACTATGTGACCTTTAAAAGGTCACTTCCAACTCAAACTATTATATGACTCTATGATCCATGGACTGAGAGGAAAGAATATCAGCAGTAATATAATTCTCTAACTTGTATGTGCAGTTGGCAAAGCAGAGTCATGGTTCTTGTCTCTGCTACCACAATTAGCTCTGTTGTTTTTCTGGCAGTTACTTGGTGCAAAATTCAAATTAAAAACAGCTACAATGCATTTCATCAGTGGTCTACTCCTAACAATGTGCGTTGGAAGCACTACTAAACTGGAATAATGGTGATATAGGGAGGACTGAGTAGCCAGATTCTGCAGGATATAGCCATTTGATGAATGTTTAGAAGCACATCAACAAGTATGCTCAGTCCCTTCAATGGAGACACATTGGTAAATGGAAAATAATTTGTGTTTCATTTAAAACATTACATGAATTTGCATTCAAAATGTGACTTGTCAATCATTCAGTGCTTAAGCATTCATTTTTTGGTTTGTGTCCTTTTAATTTTTTTAACCATTGTGAGTTAGCAGTGATTCCATTCATTGGCTTCTTTGTCATACTATTTGTTTTTCTAACAGTCAGGAAATTCTGTAAATGAATTACTTTTATGATGAAGGCTTAACTGCATACATGGGTTAGCTGTACCTGTGATTCAGATCCTCACTTATCTAGTGTAGTGTACTTCTGTTATGCAACTATTTCAATACCCATCAATTTCTAATAAAAAGGCTTGTTTATGAGACTAATAAACACAGAAAACATTATGGAATCATGAAATAGCTAATTAACTTTGTGAATTTAAAGTCCTGTCCCTAGACAGGAAAACTAATTAGCAGTTATATGGATTCCCGAATTAAAATTCCTTCCTTTTTTAGTTCATATGGTTATAAACTTAAATTAAAAATATTCATAGTAATTTTCCCCGTTCTAGAAAGGATGCTGAAGTTTATAATCAATAAATAGCTGTGTTGTCTATGCACTCAAAATCTGCTCATATTTCTTTGTCACCTATTTATTTCACAGAGTTGCAAACAATTTGTTCACATTTTATCTAATATTTGCACACTGATCTCAGGTTTCTTGAGGAGGTTGAATTCAAGCACAACTCAAGCCATAGTTCCCTATAATTTAAAGCTAGACTATGTCTAGTCTTGGGACAGTTGTGTGGAGAAATAGGTTAGGACTCTTCACTCCCTGTCTGTGGCTAACTTAGAATTAAACACAGTGCCTCACTCTGAACTGAACATAATTATGCCACTCAGGGGGTGGGAAGTTTGGACAGTAACAGATGCTCCATGCCTTGAGTAAGGGAGTAAGGAACAGTGAGGCTAACCTCCCATGTTCTAAAGACAATAATTGTGACTACACATCAGTTAGCAGTAGACAAAGCATTTATAACACACCGATCCATTGCAGTAAAGATTAGTGGTCCTACTCCTTACAAAACTGCTGTTGCTGCTCATTTCCTGAACAAGAAGTTGCATATCAATCTTTCTTTTATCCTTTATTTTTTATTTTGGTAAGGTAATGATAGACAATTTCAGTGAATTCTTTTTCAAAATGCAACTGCTTCATGAGGAAGATGAACTATACAGGATTGCTAACTAATTAGCATTGCTGCATAGGAGGAAAGGGGTAACAGTTCTAAAATATAAAACCATTGAAGTTGAAAGTATAAGAAAATCAACAATATTCTGCCAAAACAATAAGTGACAGAAGATGTGATAATTATCCTTGGAAATGTTTACTTAATTGGAGAACAGAAAAGTAGTAACAGGCCTAAACTCTGGAAAGACAATCTTAGATTGGATATTAAACATATCTGCCAAAATACAAACTCATTTAAAGGAAAAATCTTCCAGCATACTTACATTACTTCATGAATCACTCCATTTTTTTCATCTTACTAGTTGTAATAACATACTGGGTTTGGGGGTTTTTTGTTTGTTTTTGGGTTTTTTTCTTTTACTCCTTATTTGTTTTGTCATTTTATTCGTTACTTAAACATCTTATTAACTGTCAGCTCTGCCTTCTACTTGTTTGCTTTAACCTGAGGTTCCAAAGTCTTCTGCTTACCCAACCTAACACCAGTCTTCACTACCACATGGGCTGAGAGGTCCAAGCAAGAAAATGAGGTCCATCCTGGTTGCTACATTAATCCACTTTTAGCAATCCAACCCTAGATCCAATTTCCTTCCCTCTTGGTGATACGTTTCCCTTTGCTCAGATTGAACAGACAGCTTCATACTCTGCATCCATAAAAGGCTTTATCTCTCTAAACTGTCTTTAAACAAGTATACTGGATCCTAATGACTAAAAGGGAAAAGTAGACATCCATCATCTCAGCAGAAGGTCCCAAAAATCATATAGGTAAGTTTCTTCCAGAAGATCACCTTCTGAGTTTTCTTCCAGGGGTGTTCAAAAGCAGTCCCACAGAGTGTGATAATAATTCTAAATATACAAAAAGCTTGTAGAGAGACTTCATCGTAAGTCAGTCCTTTCAGTGAATCCTTGTAGTGGCAGAGGTATTCCTACATGCTCCACATTTATCATAAGGGTTTATTTAGGTACAGACCTTGACTAGAATGGTATTTTTTATCCTTGCTCCCCACACTGTGAGACTGCATACAGCAGAGCACAGTCATAACTACAGAGTTGAAGGCTGAGGGGCTAAATCTCAAAATCCACCATGAAGTTGTGATTTCACACCTACTTGAGATTGTTCCACACTTTTCTGATTACAGAACCTTTTACTGTAAAGACATAATCCTGTGGACTGCAGCGGGGAGTTTACTAGGCTCTGCTGAACTACAGCACAAGACCTTGGCTGTCTGAAAATAACCTGAAGAATGATGATGTTACTGAGGTGATTGGGAAAGTGAGTTTACCAGTCTGGACAACACAGAGGACCCTGGAAGCTATAGGAAAATATAATTACAGCAAATAATATTTTATTTTAGTAGATACTAGTGTTTAGTGATGTCCCAGTTCTCCAATAAGCTCCTAGATTACATAGTACCCAGGATCTGCTAATACATAAAAGAATTAAACAGGCAAAGTTATAGTGGGGCATGTCAGCATATTTATACAGTCTCCTCTGCTTAACAGGAACTTATCAAGCAAATATTTTTCATCTTTCAAATCACTTCAGTATCAAAGCTGGATCAATGTTGAGAGAGATTTTTAAGTGTTATTTTTCAAGACCAACAGTATCTCTCTCCTAACTGTGAAATTAATAGAAAAGGTAGCATTGAAGAAATTTGCTGTATTCTGGGGTTACTGACATGACTGGAAAAAAAATAGTTGCAATATTGCACTCAGAAGAAATCATATGAGAAAACAAATTTTGTAGCTACAAAGCACTAAAGGCCAAGTGAACATAGCTGAATTCTTAATTGCTTCTCAAAAAGCTTTTTCACAAGAAAATAAATTACACCAAGAGCCTTCACAGAAAAAGTCAGTTATGAAAGAAGATGAATTCTCTCATAATAAAAACTGTATTTCATTATTAATCTGTAACTTTTGAAAAGTCCATATAAACTTCAGTCCTAAATAAACCAGAAATACCCATCATTAGGGATGAAAATCCAGATTTTTTTTCAATGAAACTATGTACTCAATAGCTTTTAAATAATCTGGCATGTGATTCAACATTAGGTAGTCCAGAGAAGTTTATCTTAGATGTAATAAACTTCAAGATTTGTAGGGGTTTGGCCTTAGCTGGGTGCCAGGTGCCCACTATGGCGCTCTATCACTCCCCTTCCCAGTGGAGTAGGGGAGAGAATAAGATGGAAAACAACTCATAGGTTGAGATAAAAGCAGTTTACTAAAGCAAAAGAGGAAACAAAGCAAGAGTTTGCGTGCACATAAGCCAAAAGAAAAGTTAACCTCTATTTCCCATCAGCGAGCAATGTTCAGACACTTCCCAGGAAGCAGGGCCTCAGCACACAGTGATTCCTCCAGAAGGCAAACATTGCAGAACACCAAACCCCCATGCCACCTCACTCTCTGAGCTTTTATACACGTTGACATCACATGGTATGGAATATCCCTTTGGTTGATTTGGGTCAGCTGGCCTGGCTGTGGCCCCTCCCAGGATCTTGCCCGCTCCCAGCCCTCCTGATGGGGGAAGGAGTGTCAGAGGGACAACACTTCGCAGCAGTAGCCAAAACACTGGCGTGTGATAAACACCGTTCCAGCTACCAGTGCAAAGCACAGCACTGGGAGGGCTGCTAAGGGAAGGTGAACTCTATCTCGGTCAGACCCAATACAAGTTTCTATTTTAATTTCAAGATGAAAGCAAGCCTGCACCAGAGTAGACAGAGTGATAGCAGACACAGATAAGCCTCATGTAATCCTGGCCCACTTTGTCTCTTCACCAACAAGGTGTCCTAGGTTTCTGTATTTATTTAGAAGCAGAGTTCCAGGAGAAGAATACACAGCAATGGATAATTGTATGGTCATTATTCGACCCATACAAATCCACATGCTGCATTCAGGGAAGTTGAGAAATGTGATTCTTGCAAAGTTGCTTTCTGGCATCTTGGAAAGGTCATGGAGATCAGGAAAATTCTTGGGTAACTGGAGGAAGCAAATGTTGCACCCACCTTCAAGAGATTCAGGAGATGCAATTCACCCTAATTTCAGCAATGCTTTCAACACAATATTCTAGTATCCAAGTTAGAACACGACTGCCTGGGTGGGTGAACAACTACATGGGTAAAAACTGGTTCAGTGAGTGTGCTCAGGGGGTTGTGGTTAATTGGTTAATTTGCCATAATCCACCTGGAGGCTGGTAACATATGGAGTAATGCAGGGGTCCTGGGAACTGTCCTGCTTAACCCCTTTATCAGTGGAGGAGGTGTTGGAGCATACTCATCTGTTCTGTTGATGGCACCAGATTGTAGTATGGTGTGTAGGAGAATAGGGTTCCATCCAGGGGGACCTAGGCAGACTAGAAACTAGGGAGCTAAGAGCCTAGGAATCTAGGAAGCTCATAAAATTCAGGAAGGTCGGATACAAATCACTGGAGCAAGAACCCCTTGCAACAGATTCAGGTTGTGCCTTGATTGACTGAGGAGCTGCTCTGTAAAAAAGTCCCTGGGGCTCTGACAGACAATAAGCAGAACAAAGAAATAGCTCCTCTACTCAGTACACTTTGGACAGTGTCTCCAATATTGCATCCAGTTTTGAGCTCCCAGTATCAGACAAACAGCAGTTAGCTGGACAGAGCTAAGTGCAGGGCCACCATCAGGGCTGGACGTTGGAGTACTTCGTTCCATGAAGAGAGGCTGAGGGGGCTGGGCTTGTTCAGCCTGGAGAAGACACCCTAAG
This sequence comes from Atrichornis clamosus, assembly GCA_013400975.1. Lineage (NCBI taxonomy): Eukaryota > Metazoa > Chordata > Aves > Passeriformes > Menuridae > Atrichornis > Atrichornis clamosus. Next base: position 121,763 of record WBMZ01009133.1, on the reverse strand, counting down.
GGGTACCTGAGCAGTAGTGTCCTATCACATATTGGGAGGTATATTACTTCAATGTCCATGTTGAGTTTGCAATTTTACTTTCCTTTCCTTTAATAGTTATAAGGATTTTGTTATCTAAATGTGTTAACACATTTCAGAAAGAGTGCAGGGAAGAAAGTTGTAAATCTAATGACAGCAAATTGTACTCATTCTGCTAGACAAAAACAAGCCTTCGTCATATGTTAATTTATTGGATTAGAGTATGAATGTGGTAAGTAATAATGCTGTTTTGACAGTGAGTGATAAGGAGATTTTGATAAAATATTTATGAGGTTGTGTTTTTTTGACACCAGTGATTATGATTGAATATTTTTAAGGTCACCGCAACACTAAAGAATTTTGACAAGATACTTAAGAAGTCATTGTGGTCCTAAAGATGGATGTAGGTATGGAAGTGATGTAAATTAGATGAATTCATAAAAGACAAATATATCAAGGGCTATTAAGCAGAAAGATATCAATTCTGATCAAGAAGTCAGACAGCTTAAAGCTGTGAGGTTATGTCAGAGAAGTATCACTTTCTGCTCTTACAGATGAAGAGAGGATATGTTAATTGAAACTTTGGTCTGACCTAATATGTGAAATCCAATACATAAGGTGAAAAGATATCATGTTTGATGGACTATAACTACCTCTAAATCTATAAAAAGAAGTGGACTAGAAGGTTACAAAGAGTATATACAAGCAGTTCCTCTTTAGAGCTTTCCTGGAAATGGCCTGAAGCTGTGCCAGGGGAGGTTTAGTTTGGCTGTTAGGAAAAGATTCTTCACTCGGAGGGTGGTTGGGCTCTGGAACAAGCTCCCCAGGAAAGTGGTCACAGCACCAGCCTGACAGAACTCAAGAAGCATTTGAACAGTGCTCTCAGGCACATGGGGTGACTTTTGGGGATGGTGCTGTGCAGGGCAAGGAGTTGGACTTGATGATCCTTGTGGGTCCCTTCCAACTCAACATACTCTGTGATTCTGTAATATAATAGTGTGAAAAATGTGACCTTTTGGCTGTGTTAAGAAGGTGAGGATTATGTATGTGAGAGAAGATTAATTAACGTGTTCAGGAAACAATGGGAAAGAATGTCTTTAAAGTCTTCATTTCTAGTGTAATTAATAATAAAGGTTTCACCAATTCAAATGGACAATAGACTTCAGGTTAATTGTCATGTCCTAGTGTCTATGCTTTTGGCACAGACCACTCCTGCCTTGGCAATATATGAATTCATCCCAGTAGTGGAGATTTATTGCAGAGTAATGTGTTCATATAAAGTATCCTGGGACTAAGAGCAGCTTATCTGCACTAGCACATCATTGTATCTGGGCACTGAAGCCATGCTAGGGAGGGCTGTGCCAAATCATATAGTCCAAAGCTAAAAAAAAGTTTTATTCATTGCTCTCCACTGCTACATTGACCTTTAAAAACTCCTTAAATCTTTGTTGACTGCAGTGAAAACTGAAAAATACATTAAAAAAGAAAAAATTCTGCCCATGCTTATATGCTTTGGCAAATACCCCACTCAGAATATAGCCTGAATGAATCACAGAATCACAAATTTTTTGAGGCTGCAAAAGTCCTCTGGATTATTTAGTCCAACCCCTCTGCAGGTGCAGGACTTTGTTCTGCTTCACAAGGTTTGTGTCAACTCAATTCTCCAGCATGTCAGGGTCCCTGTGAACCCAGTCCCTCTGAGCACAGTCATCTGGTCTATCAGACACTCCTCCCAGCTATTTCATCTGAAAAATTTCTGTGGGTGTTCTCTGTGCCGATTGAGGGGAAAGGTGATTAATGAAGATTCGAACATGACTGGACCCAGAAACAGCACACTGCTAGTCTCTAGCCTCCATCTGGGCTTTGTGCTCCTGATCACAACACTGTCAGATTGGCACTTAGCCAGTTTTCCATTTCTCTGACTGTACACTACTCTAGCTTGTGCTTCCTCAGTTTGTCCATGATGAGGGAATTACAGGAAACAGTATCAAAAGCCTGTCTGAAGTCAAGATAAACGATAACTCCTACTCCTTCCTCTTTGACCAAACCAGTCATTTTGTTACAGAAAGCTGACAGGTTGGTCAGGCATGACTTTCCCTTTGTAAATCTGTGCTAACTACTTCAAATCACTTTCTTCTACTTACCATATTTGGAAATTGCTTCCAGGTCAATTTTCTATACTGCTTTCCCGGAGAGTGAGATAAAGTTTACTGACATATACTTACCCTGGTCCTCCTCTTTTTCTTGAAGACAGGACTGAAAAAAGGAATTTAGGATGAGGATTTAAGGATGAGAATAAACCATTACCCACAAATGTAAAGCGGATTTCAGGTTAAATAGCATGTGACTAAACCTGAAGTTTCTGCTTCTCTTTTTCAATTATGACGTACTACTAATTTCACCTGAATAATATCAACGTGAGTGGCACCTATAACCTACTATTTCAAATCTTTTAAATTGCATAAATAATCCAATAAATGTTAGACATATGTTTTATAAAAACAAATATTCTTTTTTAGCTTTTGAAAATTCTAAGAGTAATTTAGAATCAACAAGAATACTTTAATCTCATGAATGTTACTGAATTCTTTCTTTAAGGACATGAAATTCTCTCCTAGAAGAGTATACCTCACAGTTAGAAAAGATATATGCATTCTGGAGTATTATTCCCCTGTGGCGACAATTCTTATTTCAAAGTAACACTTTGATAATGAAGACAAAGGCAAACATTGTAAGATAATATATATAAACAGAGTAAAAATATGAACTCATTTGTACTGGCAGCAACCAACAGCCAGGGATGGATAACAAGACAATCTAGGGACTAGGACATAACCATTCAAAAGATTAATCTCAGCCAGCTTGAGGCATCTAAAACTTAGTTGTATAGTATAGCAAACTCTCTAGGATTTAGATCCAGGGGAAAGAAAATAATTCCCTCTGTCACAGGCATATCTGTTTTAGGGTGGCATCAATCACCTTCTAGCTAAAGTTAGAAGATATGAATCTCAACCTACTTGTGCAACTTTAGGGAATTCTTTTATATTGCTTTACATTAGATTTAGAGTTATATAGTTAGGAAAATATACATTTTTTCTTAAAAGATGAAGGGAAAATACATTAAAATGTATGAAGTAAAAATATACTTCCAGGTGGAAATGAGAGCTCTTGTTAGTAGAATTCTGGATAAGTCGTTCAGTCTATGCCAGCAGATCCAAATACAGAAACAAAATCAATACCAGAGGATGTGATGGTACCAGCTGCGCTTTCAGCAGTTCTGTATAAACACACAAGCAAATTGAGTGAACTCTACTAAGGCAAACAATAAACCCATACATTCACAACACGCCACCAAGTGCTCAGACTGCCCAATGAAATATGAAGTTGATGGATGATGTAGATTTTTGATGGCAGATGAATTATCTACATTTCTATTCAAGATTATGTTTCTTAGGTAAATGAGTACTGTCATTGACTTGTCCCATCAGTCCTGTCAATGTGATGGAACTGGTTACATCAGGAACTAACTTGGTGAAATTTTAGTCACACACGGAACAGATTCTTCTGAGATATATAACTCCTACTGAGTTATGTGCTAGTTGTTTTTTGAGGCTTTGAGGAAAGAACTTTACCAAGAAGGAGGTCTTTTAGGAATTATCTATGAAGATGTAAGTTAACTTACCGATGTCTTCTGTCTACCTTTTCACTGTGTGATATAATCAGATATCATTAAAAGAAAGACTAAACAGGTCTGAGAAAGAGCATGTGGTGCATACTGGTGCTTTCTTTGCACTTTCTTTTGGTCTTAGTGATCTTTTGAATTCAATTTTAGTAAGCAAGATACATGTCCTAGAAATCTGAAAGGATTCACAGGCACCTTCTAGAGTCACTTCAGTAGCATATTTCTAGGTGCATCATATATTCACTCTTACAGAAGAAGCAAAACAGAATAAAACCCCAAGTAATCAAAGCTAAATTATAGAGCAAAGATCTTCCAATAGCTACATTTGACCAGCTAAAGCCCTAAGGTGGCATTGCTTAACCACAGAATTTGGAGACAGCTGCAAATATTGTTAGTATGACCAGGCCCAAAGGGCAAGACAATTTACAGTGGAATTTAGAAAACTTGTGAGTCAGCTTTCCTAACTACCTGCAATGCACAAAGAGATTCAAACATTGATTCCAAAAGTTGGTTCGAAGTTCTTTATATTATTGAATTATATTATATATTTTAATATTAATTTTTATATTAAAATTTTTATATTAAAAATTTATCCAATCAATCTATTATTCTAATCAATCTAATTGATTAGAAATATACTTTTTATATATTAATTATAAAGTATATTTCTAATCAGTTCATCCTGGCAAGTTATTTCAATGTTTAACTAGCCTTCTCTCTAGGAAGGTAAATTTTGGTTTGCAGTTAAATATTTCTAAGCTTTTTTACTAGTCCCTGAGATTTAATTTTTAATCCTTTTTCTACAGTGTTGAAAATCAAAAAAAGGTTCATATCTGCCCCCAAACAAGCAAAAAATTTGTTTCCATTACAGCATCTCAGATCAGCCTCTTCCCCATATCTGCCTCCTTTTTCATATTTCTGCTGAAAGTCCTTTCCCCATTGTTCCCTATGTAAGCATCAGCAGGTAATTCAGCTTGTAGCAGATGTGCTAAAGATCAGATGAGTTGGAAAGAGAAGAAACTGTAGACAGAGTCGATAAATTTTCCTGGAGTTCAAGTACATTACCACTGTTGGTCCTCAAATGAATTGCCTGCTAGACAGCCATGTTTTCAGTGTCAAAACATTTTCTCCATTTTAAGTAATTGCAAGGATCAGTTCTATTCACTTCCTTTTATTTGGTGAGATGACTAGGACAAACTCCTTAATTCTGCATCAGGGAGTCTGGCTTTTGTCTCACTGTTCATTTTGTGGTCCCCGAACTTAGCTTTATATTCTTATATCTTTTCATACATATATACTGGGCTTACATGGCAAGGCTTTGGTAGTGGAGGGTCTGCAGGGGTGGCTTCAGTAAGAAGAGACCAGAAGCTGCCCCCATGTCTGACAGAGACAGTTCCAGCTGGCTCCATGATAGACCTGCTGTTGGCCAAAGCTGAGCCCATCAGTGATGTTGGTAGCACCTCTACAACAACATATTTAAGAAAAGGTAAATCTGCTGGACAGCAGAAACTGGGAGAGAGGTGTGAGAAAATGTGAGAAACAGCTCTAAAGGCACCAAGGTCAGTAAAGTGGAAGGGGAAGGAGGTGCTCCAGGTGCAAAAGAAAAGATTCCCCATGCAGCCCGTGGTAAAAGCCATTGTGACACAGGTTATCTCCTACAGCGTGTGGAGGACCACAGGGGAGGAGATATTCACCTGCAGCCTGTGAAGGGCCATACATCAGAGCAGTTAGATAAGCCTTGATGGAAGTGTGGACTCTGAAGAGCCTGCACTGGAGCAAGATTCTGGCAGGACCCTGTGGAGAGGAACCCACACAGAAACAGGTTTTCTGTAAGGAACTGTGGCCCTGCAGGGGACCAACTCTGGAGCAGTCTGTTCCTGAGGGACTGCACCCCAGGGAAAGGACCCATGCAAGGAGCAAGTTTGTGCAGGACCCACTCTGGAGAAGTTTGTGAAGGCATGTTCTAAGGGAGGCACACCACACTAGAGCAAAAGAAGAGTTTGAAAGGGAAGAAGCAGCAGAGACAACATATGAGGAACTGACTGCAACATCCATTCCCTGTTCCCCTGGGCTGACTGGGGGAAGAAGGGAAAGAAGTGGGGAGTTAAGTTGAGCCTGAGAAGAGGGGTGTGTGAAAGATGGTTTTAAATTTGTTTCTATTTCTCATTATCCTGCTCTGTTTAATTGCTAATAAATTAAATTAATTTCCCCAAGCCAGGTCAATTTTGCCTGTGATGGTGATTAATAAGTGAGCTCCTCACCCTTAACAATCCATGAGCTTTTTGTCGTGTCTTCACCCTGTTCTTGTTGAGGAGGGGAATGACAGAGCTGCTTTGTGGACACCTGGAGTCCAGACAAGGTCAACCTATCACAATATACTAAGAGCCAAAAATGCTTTATGGCCACCAAAGTTCCTGAGTGAAAAAAAAAAAGGTGCATTTTGAATTGACCTGTGTCACACAATCAGAGAACCAAAGAATGGTTGAAATTGATGACAATCTCTGAAGATCTTTTGGTCCAACCCCTCTGCTTCAGCAGGGTCACTTACATTCAGTTGCTCAAGACCATGTCCAAATGGCTTTTATGTATCTCTAAGGATGGAGACTCCATCCACAAATTTCCTAGGCAAATTATACCAGTTCTCAGTCACCCTCACAGTAAAAACGTTTATCTTAATGTTGATAGGGAACATGCTGTGTTTCAGTTTGTGCTCATCAGATCTTGTCCATCCCTAGGCATCAGTGAAAAGAGCCTTGTTCCATCTTCATCACACCTTCCATTCAGGTATTTGCACATATTGATGAGATCCCCCCTAAACCTTCTCTGTGCTAAACAGCTCCAGTTCTCTCAACTTTTCCTCATGTAACTGATGCTCCAATCCTTTAGTCACTGTAATGGGCTTTCATTGGAGTCTCTCATGTGGCTCAATAATCTCTCTTGTACAGTAGATTTTTAAGCAGTCATTAACAAATCTTAGAGCAATTTTCATCTTTTGCTTACTAACAATCCCCATGATCTGACAAGAGGAAAAAAGTCTGCTAAAGAAACCACTGGCATCATGACCTGGTGGTGTGAATCAATAAAAGGCAAGAGGAAATCTTCTTTAGTCTTTTAGGGAACACTGTCCCATGTGCCCACATTATAGAGGGTATATTACAGTTAAGAGATACCTGTCATATAAATCTTGTTATTATTTCCTGTGCAGTTTATGTTTATAATCTGATTTTAGGTATGTGATGCATTTTCATTTCTCCTTTTATTTTTCTTTTGTTCTCTTGTTTTTGTATCTGTTCCTTTCAATAGTAGGTCCATTGCATTATCTGACTGTTTACTATAAAATACTCCGTTTCTCATTTAACACCTTAATCTCAAAATATATCTGGTCTCCAACATCTCTCTTGTCTTCATTTGCTGTTAGCAGCTTCTCTGAATTACATTTTTCAAATGAAAACACTATTTTCTCTCATGAAACTCAGACAATTATATGTTTCTTCAGGATTTATTCTTTGTGACTCTTAACAGCCAGGATGCTGACTAAGGACAGATCAATAAAGGACAGTCATTGTGTCATAGAATCCTCATCATGAACATTACCAATGAAATGGTAATTTTTGTCTGATCATTAACTAGTTGACCCATGATCCTTCTAAAACTTCAAAAATAAAACTAAATAAAGAACATTTTAGACGTCTTCCATTAAATTAAAACTAAATTAATATTCCAGGACTTGGGGTCATCATATGACTACTTGATACTCTTTTGAAGAGTCAGAGTTTATAACCTAATGAATGAGACCTAAATACCGTATACTAGTTTAATCGGTGGCAATTAATCTTCCACCAGTATTTTTCATGCTCTTTAATAGAAAACTGTATCCATATTATTAAGTCTGAATCCTTAAAGTTCAGAAGCATTTCACAGCATGATTAAACTGTGAAATGTATTTGAAACTAATTGCTTCTGACAACTGCCATTAGACACATATTTGCAAATACATTTCCTAATTCCTTAATAGCAAGAAGTTCTTGTTATCTTTTGAACTTTTGGGGTCTCTTGGGAGCAACAAGGAAAAAAACACTTTTGCTTTAACCATTTAAGCACCATGTAAGAGAACAAGTCACAATTATAAACAATTATAAACTGCAGGTACATGGTCATACAGAGTGTACTGGTTGATTCTATGTATTGATGCTGACTAGACTATAAGGTGTACGAAGAAATGACACCTATGTTTTTAAAAATGGTTCTTTGAAGACTGACTAAATAAACAAGTCTAGTAATGCCATTGTTAATACTGAACATGTAATATACAGAGTTTTACTTTTTTGCTACTATTTAGAAAACTAGTAATTCAGAATACATTATATTCTGATTATTATAAACCTTTTATGATAACACTCACCACACCATATAATGCTTTATGGTAAACACACACTGCAATTAAATTACCAAATGCTATTTCTCATATGAATCAATCATATCTTGTAATTTTTGAAATGGGATTTTTGTATTTTCCTAATCTGCCAAATTGATGCTGTAGAAAACTGGGCGTGCAGTTACTTTATGAAATCCCCATATTTATCAGTTAATTTTTTACATATGGTATGAAGCATTGACAAGATGCCAACAGTTATCTCGTCAAAAATTTTAAAATTATTTATTAACAAAAGAAGATGAGGCAGGAAAATGGGGGGATTTATAATTTCTATTTAAATTCTTTGAGCTAAAACTGAGGAAAAAAATGGCAAGATTTGATATAGAAATAATAAATCACCCTTTTCAGGTGCTTTTCTCTCTCATTTAACTCTAGACTACCTTGATTAGATGCCTTACTTTTTGATAGTAATCATTAGCTGTGGTGCATATCTCTGAATGATTACCCCTAAATCAGGAAGTTTTGTTTTTACCAAGACCTGGTTCAATATCTGATGCAGTCTAATTCCTTACTTGTGGGACTCTGAGTCCTACTTTATTACTATACAGTGATGAAGAAATGGAGTGTCCTTCATCACTATTCCTGCTAAACCTAAATTACTCTACAGATGGAATAAAGTTTATTATATAGAGAGTAATTGTGCCAAAAGAAAGCAAAGTGAACCCCTTTGTCAATGTGCCCATTTTAAGCACAGTTAAAATAAAATGAGCATCCTTGCTTCCTGATTTTCAGAGACTTTTAGTTAGGCCATGTGAAAGCTAATTTTGGTTGGAATAAGCAAAGATAACCCCCAATAGGGAGAAATAATTTTATCTAGGCTATTCCAATATAGTGAATCTTTCAACAGGAAAGATTTATCTCCCCTCTTCTGCACAGAAAATTATTTTAGTAGCAACTATAATGAACTTAATGAAGACATATGTCATATCCCCATTTTGCTCTCATTTTCTATGGTTTTTCATTCTTTATATAGAGGAACAAAATGTTGACATAAGGCTAACACTAATACCAGAATCTACTTTTAACTACTTTTCACTTTTAGACTTTCATTAAATAAGTCATTAGCACTTTGGATAAAATGTTAATGTCATCACCACTAAAATGTTTTTGTCCTATATAAATCTGAATTTATTTGTGTTTATGTGTGAATTTTCCAAAGGGCTTATCATTGATCACTGACTCTAGAATATATTTTGCTGACTAGAGAATTTTCTTTGGGTACTGGATCTGGTAAAGCCCAAATTATTTACTTAGCTTTGTCTTTTTTCATCTTTTTGGATTGCAATATCCACATGTTCCTTGCTTTAAGATTTTTTTTCCTAAACCTCCCGTGTATTCTCACATGGTGTTTCCATACACTGCTTCAACCCAGACTGTATTCCTGACTACTACAACTTACCTTGCTTCCATGTCTGAGAATAACCTAAAATTGCCCTTTTTCTTTCCATCACAGCCTTGCTTATGTCATATCTGCATTTACCATAGCAGTTTTTCTGTGTTATGTGTTTGTGACAGACAGGCATATATCCCAGCTGTCAAAGACATTCTTCTTGTATTGCTTCAGGAGGTAGCAAAGGTCCTTCAAACAAATATTGCTCTAGAGTAAGTCAAAGCTCCTCAGAAATCCACTACTATATGTGTTTAACAATATGCTTATGATTCTTAAGGGGTTTATTATCAGATTTTCAAGATTTCTTAGAACTGGTTTGTGTTGTTCTTTTTCTTTTTTGTGCTACATTGGTCTAATTGGCACAGACATTATTTAATAGTCTTTTCTTATTACAAAAATTATAGAATATTTACTTTCCTTCCTCAAATACTATCTAACAGACATCTATAAACGACAACCCTCTTGTAAATAAATAAATGTAAGAAAATTAGTCTAGTTATGCTGTTCCACACAGTATGTCTCCATATTGTTTCCAGAACTGATCACTAGAAGAGAACTAACAGTAAACCAAATGCAATCCAGAACGGACGACTACTACCAAAATAAATTTACCTTCTTCAGAAGCCCCTGACCAGAAAGATATGGTGGCACTTAACACCAGTGAAGAACTCTCTTCATAAGACATTCTATTACAAGCACAATCCCTTCCAAATATATATTTGGACAAGGGGGAATGATTAGAGAGATGGAGTGAAGGCGAATGATTCAGAGGGATGGAACACCGCTCCTTTGAAGAAACGCCACAAAAGTTGGAGCTGCTCAGCCTGGACAAGAAGAGACTCCAGGGAGACTTTATTATGGCCTATCAGCACTTAAAGGAGGCTAATAGTAAAAACAGGGAAAAACTTTTCATCCATAGTGACAGGACAAGGGGAAATGGCCTTAAACTGAAAGAGAGTAAGTTTAGATTGGACATAAGGAAAGCATTTTTTATGATGAGGGTGGCAAGACACTGGAACAGGTTGTCCAGAGAGGTGATGGATGCCCCATCATCAGAAGTGTTGAAGTTAAGGTTGGACAGGGCTTTGAGCAATCTGATCTAGAGAAAGATGTCCCTGCCCATGGCAGGAGAATTGACCTAGATGATCTTTGAAGGACCCTTTCATCTCAAGCCATTCTATGATTCCATGACAACTTTTTTTTGTTTAATTTTTTAATTTTTTTTTCTTAAGTTTGATCTGGCATAAGCTCAAAGCTTCCTTAAGTGTATACTATACCCATGTATATGTCTTCAAACCTTTGCGTGTTCTTGTGACTTAAAACAGAATTTTCCTTCTAAGTCTTACGTATTTTAGCTTTATCTACTTAATATTCTTGACATAGCAAGCTAAAACTGGAGTTTGTTTTATGGCATCTTTACCAGTAGAACTGATTTATTCTTTATTTATTAGTTATAAATCATTAGAAAGTTCATGTTACATTTAACAAACTGTATTTTCGTAATCCTTTACTGGTCAACAGACAATACTGAGCCTTAGAATTACTTCCTACAATTTAGGCAACCAACACAATAAAAGAATCAGTTTAAACTACAAGGATCACACCTGCAATTATTGGGTAAAATCTTTACTAAACCTTTTGGTGTTTTATAAAAGCATGAATATGTGAAGAAAGCATTTAGTTGGAGGAGTGTATCTTTGTAAATGGTTCTTTAAATTGATCACGCATACAATAAAACTAGAATTACTTAATTAACTGATACCACGTGTATAGAAGATAGGAAGAACTATGGTATATTTAACAGGACTAAAGTTGAACAGTTGCGGTTTTGAATTTTAGCTCTCAGTCTCTACATTTTGGGGTCAGCATTTGTAATCGAGTAACCCAGGTTGCTGATGCATAACTTCCAAAGACTTCTGAGATTTCATTAAATAGTGTTTTATTGTTTTTCTTGCACAGTAAAACTGCCATTGGAGAAAAATCATAGAATTAGGAGAAAATAAAAGAGAAAGCAATGAGCATGAAAATATTTCTTAAGTCTGTGCTGCAAATTCCATTTCAATCTCTGACGGATTTCTTTTCTCAGCTTACCCTATGGCAATGGGAATTTGTACTTGCTCTGTAATCTTCAGTCCTGTGCATGTTTCTATACTTATCTGACACAGAATAGTTGAAGTGGGTATTTGCTGTTTAGACAGAAATAGGCATTTGAGGAATTAATGTCACCAAAAAAAAAAGGGAATGGAGGAAGAACACCAAAAAAAGGGCTGCACTAGCATCTAATGTTAATTTTTCAATGTTATACAAGAATTATTTAGATAGCACTGTAAATATCCAAATATCCTAAGATGCCTAAAAATAGTCAATAAAACCAGCCACAGAAATACAACTTAGCTTTAGGGTAAATTACAGGGAAAACTTCAGACAAAATTATCCCTATGAGAAAGTGAGTTTGAAGATTTCTGAAGCAGATGGAAACTCAGCTTTGAGAAACAAAAGAAGACCTTACAAAGGACTTTTGAGAGGCACTATTGTCAAGACATGCCTGTATGTAACATATGTAGCTACAAACATTGGTCTAACAGGGAAAATGCATAGCAAGCCATAAAGGCATTACATAAAATTGTGAAATCAACCTGCAAAATAAAAATGCAATATGGTACAACCCTGATTAGTTAACCATTGTTTACTGGCAGTCTCTGTTCTCCAAAATCAAAGCATTATGTCTCAGTCTGCATTGAGTATGTTTGTTTTTTTCTTTTCTCTTAGGTCTGTCTCCTACAGATATATTAAGAGTTAAAATATTTCTAGGGTCTTTAATCTTAGTATAGCCATAGACTCAACCAGTCAATACACAATTGTTTTCTGTGAATACTATTATCTCAGCTAACACCTGGATGAGTGACTTGCCTGAATAATAGCTGCATTTAAGTAGTAAAAGAATATGACAACATAAAAATAATAATTAACATTTTTGGTTGAACGGATGAATTTTAAATTTTAAAAATCAATCAAATAAAAAATATGTCGCTTAAATAAAGGCCCTTTTTTAAAAATTCTGTTACCACCTACTTTGTTACACCTGTTATGATTGGATAGAAAAGTTTTCTGTCTCCAAATATAAATTTTCATTGCTTGAAACAATAAGTATTAATTCTGTACAAACTGGCAGGCAGTCTCTGTATTCTGCTCGTGGTTATATTGTATTATTCTGAAGAGAAAAGAAATTAAAAGTTTGGCACAATATGCCCAATTGTTATTAATGTGGTCATTTCTATGTGAATGTATTTGAACTGTGTTATTTTATATCTATTGTAACTGAAGAAAAACAACATCACAGGATGACCTTATGAAAGTATTTCTCAAGTTTATAACATTCATTAATTAATCACATTCTCTTTGAAATCATTGTGTAAAATAATTTATTGGACTTTGTGAAAATGGTCACATATGCTAAATTCAGCTGTCACAGATGCTTCCATTATCTAGGCTGATAACTATTCTTTGTTAAAACATGACCTTCTTTGTCCAAAGAGAGAAAGCATGCTAATTTGACTTGTGAAAAGGAAAGAAAACCTCAATTTAAAAGCCCGTGTTTTTATTTCCCCAAACTTAACACATCCTGTGTGTGTATTCTTGTTAACTGTGTTGCTTACACTTAATAACTTTCATAAAAATTGTTGTTCAACCAGCAGTAAAAATATGCAAGTTAATTTTTTACTTATTTTGTTTTAACAGAATTGCATGCATGTTGCTTCACTCATGATTTAGTATCTGACTTTTTGAAATTAATTTACTTCTCTTTTTACACTAAAATGTCTGAAACAGCTAATATTAATGAATTTGCAATAAACTAGCTTGAAATGACAACTTAATAGCTTGTAATTGGCATCTATAAATGCCTTGTGCAGGAGCAGCAATTTCTACAAGACTGAGATATTGATCATTAGCACAATGATCCATGCCACAAGCACCTTAGTTTATCATAAACTCATTTCCTTAATGACATAAAAAAGCATTTTAATTCAGGAGATGCTTTAATAAATCAGCACAATACTGCATCTGAATGTTATCAGAAAGAACATTACTTTGTTGGATGAAAAGGTAAAATATTTTCAGCAAACACTGTGAGAATAGGAGAAAGCTCTGTCATGGTCTTGATAACATGGTAACTAAGTAAATGTCTACTGTAACCAAGGACTTCAGGAAATTTCACTGGTAGAGCAACTCAAAGTTTGTGGGGATTTTTATTCTTGTTCACTTTTTTTATTCCTCAGAAAACCTAGAGCTGTATAAATTGGTGTATTTAATGAACAACAGAACTGTGTTTAAATAAATATTTTTCTTCTAAAAACTGCTGGTCAAATAGCCCCTTTGTATATTGGCTTTAAGTATTCTGTGAAAAAAAAGACCTGGTTGCAGATAAGCTGTCACTAAACATCAAGAGCAGTGAAAAATAACTACAGAAGGGGGAATCCCGCTGCTCTGAGTCACTGCACACCATCACTGTAATATGATGTAAAAAGTTGTGTTATGGTCAGACGTCGAGAAAAAAAGGGGCAGTCAAACTCTGACAACACAGACGTGTACACAGAGCTCTATGATGGATCTCAGTGAAGGTTTTTCACCATTGATGCTCTGAAAATATCCATCATCCAAGAGATTCAAAACATTAGCCCTCCCAATAGAGAATACTCAGGCTGAGCAGAGACAAGATAGATAAGAGCTGGCATGAGAGAGTGAAAACCACTGTGAGGATGATAGACATGACTGGGGCAAAAATTACCCAAAGAGTGGGTCAGAGAGAATTCTTCTCCTGTCAGAAAGTGATGATTCTTCCAAAACACTCACATAAATGTGAGTGTTTCAGAAAGTAAAACTGCTCAAAAGTGTGATCAAGAGAAAAAGCCCCCTATCTTACTTCATTCCTTTTGTGAATGTCTTTTTATTTCTCTTTGAAATAACTATGTACTCTCTCAAAAGTGTAGGGAGATATTTTTACTGTATTTACAGAATTCAGTATTATTTAAATTTTCTAAGCACGTGGTATTTTCAAGAAGATTTCCTAACTGACACAGAGGCTGAAGACCACAAGTGTGAAATAAAAAACAAATAAAGAAAACTCCTAATATCTATTGTAAAACTAATTTTAAGGAGGATTTAATTGCATTGCTAAAGTACTGTGTATACTGTCTAATTCTGATGAAATTAAGTTCCGTAGGCACTGCAGCTTTTGGTAGTTCAGTCACATATTCACTAGGTCCTGCTCCTGTGCACACTCAAGAGAATTAATCTACACAGGCATTCTCCAAGCATATCTTAGAGACTGTTCTCTGCACAGAATTCACTAAGAGATTCTAATTTTTTTTTCACAGTATAAATGAAAGAATCTGTGCTTTTCTTTCTAAATAGCTCAAATCATAAAGCTATTAGCTAGGGCATTAGGAATACAGATTAAAATCCGTTATCTATGTTAGGGTCCTTGAAACCATGTATTTTTATTTTACAGAAGTGTCCAAGCTAAACTCTCATGCTGAGAGACTCATTATAACTGCATATGGTCTCAAAATAATTTGTTGGAGTTATTGTCTTTATTTTATTCTGGCAGTGATTAATATAAAATACTTAACAGCCCTGAGAGCTGGAGGTACAACTGCAGCCTTCTTAGTGTCAAATAAATATTTCAAGTGAGATTTAGGTTTACCTGTGGTCCCCACAGACTACTGCAGTAACACAGTGCAGAGAAAACTTGGGGACCCTGAGGAGGAAACAGGCTGGGCGAGGCAGGTGGGTGCTGTCCGCTGCATGCGAGCCTGTCTGTGTGCATGTGCACCTACATGTGTAGGGCAGACATTTGGGATTGGGTAGAGAAGGGTCTTTAGAAATTTTCAAGTCTTATCAACATTGCAGTGTCCAATATTTTTCTGGTAAGTGCATAGTTTTCTGATTACCTCTCAATTATAGATCATTAATAGATCAATCCAATGCTTCAGACTGGAGGATTAAAGGATATAAACGGAACATAATTTCTCTCTACAAGTACAACTTCTACAGCCCAGAGTCAATAGTGAGGGCAGCAAACTGTGGAATCCCCTATTTGCCTGTGCTGCGGACTAGTGGTCTAAATATACATATTCTGAAAAAAAATGTTCAAAATAAAGATTATTTAAAAAAAAAAGCAGTGACCTTTTATCACTTTTGAAAGAAGAGTAGATTAATACTGTAAAATATGGGTCCTGTATAATTTTGAGTATCCAATCACGTCTCAACATGACAGGATTACTTTTTGCCAATATCCAGCTCTATCTTCCCACATATCAGCCAGGCTTTTTGGGCTTCAGTTTCAAAACATTCCTTTCTTTCCATGAAAATATTGACACTGATGCACCGATCTGCCTTACACTGTGAAGAGAAATATTTAGATGTTTAGGTCACATCTTATTTCTGTTCCTACTTTTCTTGTGTACGCACAAAGTTAGTAGGATAACAGGACATTGTACTTCTCAAGACCTAAAACAACTTTAAAAGCAGGATATTTTTCCTCTTTACTTCTTTGTAGGAGCTTGGGCCTTCCTATTTTTGTCATCTGTACATTTTATTTGTATTCAGTTTGCAAGAGACTGTGTATACATTTTTATTAAATATTTGTACTGAGTAACAAGAATGACGTGAGCAAAATCTGCCTCAAAAAATTAAAATGTATCTTTGGATAGAAATAATTTATCTAAGCCATTTAAAAACATATATTAAATGATTGGCAAGTTGAAAAACAATACTAATAAATATAATTAACTGGTTTTGTCATACTTAGTAAAAAAAGCATTCCAAATTGACACTTTGCAAGCACATTATGCTCCTGATTCCCCTGAGAATACCTGCTTGAAATGTATTTGGTCATATTTCTCTTGCATAAAACACAACTGAACATAGTTCAATAATTAACCAGTTAAAATACCTTTAATTCTGTCAGGTTTGGGACACATGGTGCTATTAGAATCTATCTTCTTTCTACGCTCTTGTAATTTTTGATTGAAAGAAATTATAATTTTCTTGAACAAGAACAGACCTTCCTCTATAAAACAATATTAAGAGACTTTATTTTTCCTCCTTTTGTGAAATTCTTTGGAGACTAGTGGCTTTTCTAACTTTTCTTTCCTAATCTCCTCTATCATATTTCTGAGCTCCCACCACAATGATCCATTCACAGTTAGTGCTTGGTTGCTATTCTATATCAACCATTCCATATATTTGCTTGCTTAGATCCATGACCTGCAATTGATCCCATAATTTAAAACAATAAATACTATTTACAATTTATATATTTCATTGTTCAGAAGTGTTAGATGTTTTTAATAAAGCTAAAAGCTCCTTTTGTGACCAATAAGAAGATAATTTTCTTTTTGTGCCTTGAAAAAGATCCTATATACTGTCATGATATACACGTATGGCTAAAAATATTTTCTTTCTTTTAGAGTACTTCTTCTGAGAACCAAGGGTGGGGCTTTATTTTTTTTTTCTAAAATGTTATTAGGAATTACAAGAAAACAAAGAATACAAAAGACATCATCTGCAGGATGATTAGAATTTTCTTGATAGTGAATATAGCTTTTTATGTTTTATAGAGCTTCATACAGACTTGTCCACATCAATCCCATTTTTGCTTGCAAATATCAAGTACATGCTATAAACTACGTAGCAGATTAAAAAAAAAATTTATAGGTAAGAAGCTGCCTAATACGTTTAAATTTCTCTTTTGTCCTTTAGAATATGGATTATGTCACTATTGTAAAGTCCGAAAATATCTAGAAATTTTTGGATATATTTTCTAGTAAGTAGAAATGTTTCATAATTTTGTTAAAGGATTATGTTGTTTATTTGTTTATTTAAAGAGAAACCAATGTATACAACTTCAGAAGATTAAAATTCCCCTTAATAGCCAAGATTCAGAGCTTATGTCAATCAATGCAGTTAAGACTGTTTTTACTATTTCAACCTGGTGAAAAGATCCCGTTACAATAACATTAAGAAAATCTTCATTCCTTCTCTCTGTGCCTTGAATTCCCACTAACAACAATAAGGTTACTGCAAGCATGCTGTACTTCTGGCTTAATCTTAACTGCCAAGTGTTTGAAACCCTATTTGGGGGCCAGTAAAGATTTTTTATTTTCTCTTTAAAAAGGAAAAAATAAAAATGCCATGCAGTGTGTCCTAATTTAGATTTTTTGTATTCTGTTGACTAAAGTCCTGTTCTATTATTTCAATGAGTACCCCTCATCCCACTGCACAGCACAAGCATCATGAGGCAGAGGATTTTTGGGATGTTTTCTTTTGAATTAATGACACATGTCTGCTTAGTTGAGATAATAAAACTGTTTGCATTAGCAGCAAAATCAGTTTCTAGCTGACAGTCTAGTATCAGCTACTACTTTTATTTTAACAAGTGGATCCATTTCTTCCAGAGTTGCAGCAATCCCATTCCTGTATGGATAGTTAAGCAAACCTGCCTTTGTGCTATTAGCATTATGCAAATGAGGTTAAAACTCTTAATGCTATGACACTTTGGCTATAAAATGTGCTGTGAAGGGAAAAGAGTTGATAATGAAACAAACATATTCTCAGAAAAGAAAGAGAAGCAGCTAACCTCCCATTTATTTTTGCATACTTTATAATGATTTTACATAAACTTACAAACAGGTCTTTGAAGTTATGTATTGGCATAATTACACTATAATAAGTTTTCAGATTGTTTTTGTTTTTCTTTAAATTCTTATTGTCTTACACAAAGTTGAGCTACATTGGGAGCATGTATTTTGCTTAGGACTAGTCCTCGTCCTTACTCCCCACACTCACATCAAAACAGTTTTAGTTCAAAGGATGGTCCTTAAGAATATTGTGTCTAGAAGGATCCTTCCTCCCTTCCTTCTTTCCTCCCTTCCTTCCTTCCTTCCTTCCTTCCTTCCATACCTGGCTGCAGGATTGCATGTGCCAGCTGTGCCAGTGCCTGACTACCTGCAGATCCTGATGCAGCCCCCATATTGGAGGATAGCTTTGGCACACTTTCATGAGGTAGTGCTGGAGGGTCTGTGCAGTGGTGCCTCAAGAATCAGCCAAGTTCCAGTTGCCTGTTAGAAATAAAGCACAATGGATTTCTCACAGGTTTTCCACCATTAATCCCATTAGTGCCATTTCCCAGACAAAGAAAGCTTTTACAGTAATATAACTTTTATGGAACAATTTTGCCCTTATCAATTTGAGAGTCTTTCACAATAATGCGGTGAGTACAGGATAATAAGAGTTAGTCAAGCACAGCATGTGGTATTACTCCTGGTGCTGACTGACCACCCACGTTGTGCAGATTACACTCTGGCTGTTTATGAGCCTTTATAAGGTGAAAAACATTAAGACTTTGCTCTACTTTTGAACTTCTTACTGCTTATCAAAATATTACCTGCACTGGACTGACAAAAACTGGATATCAGTTCTGCTGTGTACTGTCTCAATTCCTGTTACTAGAACCTAGGAGGCTCCTGGCTCTCCTTGGTGCTAGAGCACTGCTGACTTACACACCACTTACTGTCTGCCAGAGCTGCTTGCCAGTCCTCCGTCCTCTGTTTGTGTCATTGCAAGGAGCTCTTCCTTCCCAGGTGCAGCATTTTTAATTTGTCCTTGTACTTTGTGAGACTCCTCGTGGCCTGTTCTTCCAGCCTGTGTAGGTCCCTTTGCCCTACCCTCAAGCATGTTGACTGGTTACTCCGGTTTGGTGTCATCTGCAAACTTGATGAGAGTGTACTCTGCAACCTCACCAGTTATGAAGTTGTTAAACAAGACTGGTCCCACAGGGTAGTTCTCTGCATTACTCCACTTGCTACTGGTCTCTGGGTAGAGTAGAACTTATTAACCACTGCCCTCGAATCCAGTCATCCAAACAAATGGGTCGTGCAGCCATCTGGTCCAACGATCTATACCTTGAATGGGCCATCCTAGCCTGGATACAACAATATTGTAGGAGCCAGTGTTGAAACTGTTATGAAGTTGAGGTAGATTATATCCCCTGCTCTCCCTTCAGTCACATCAGGTAAATGACATCCCCTTTTCTCTCTTCAATCACATTTCCAGTCTGTTTAGCATAGAAGACAATCAGGTTGACTAGAGGCAATTTGCTGCTGGACTGAATAAAATGGACCCATCTCTGATTCCCAGTTTGGTGAATTTGCCCCTTTTCTGAAGGTGGGTGAAGCATTTACCTTTCTTCAGTCAGCAGACACTTGCTCATTCAAAAACTGTGGAGTGGTTTTTCAAGGACCTTGTTCAATTCCCTCAGTTTACTTTGTTGCAGCCCATCAAATACCCTACACCTCTAAGGGTCCATGAGAATCTTGACATCAAAAGCATTTGCAATAACTTTAAAGTGGAAATATTTTTCTGAATATTTTCTCAGAATGGTTAAATCTTATCACTCTGATAGCTAACATAAATCTTGACCTCTGAAGCTTTGTCGGTTTTTTTTTTTTTTTTCATTAGAGCTTGAACCCAAGACTGGAGCAATGACAGAATTATTAAACTGTTTTCCCTGCTAACAGACAGTATAGAAATAACATTTATTATGAAATTAATTATTTTCTGTACTCACTTTCAGTTATTTTATAGTTTTTCCTTACAGGCATGGAAGTGTAGATAATTTGTGTCTTGAGACAACCCACATCATAAGAGATTGGTTTCACTGAACCATGAACTGATATTCTGGAACTGATGATTCTCAGCAAGAGTCATCACATGTGGTAGAGAGTTTGGCAGAAAAAGAACTTTTAAAACCTCAAACTTTGTTTCTATTCCACATTGGAATGGCCAAAAATGTTCTTTTGACAATGAATTTCTGTCACAAATTGATTTCTTTTTCAATATAATACCTGAGGTTTCTAATTCATCTCTTTTCCTCACTCTTTCTCATTAGGGGTGACCAGGGAGCTCTGGACTGCAGAAAACTTTCATTTGAAAAATTCATTGAAACCAATATGCCTCTGAGGAAGCATTTTGGCTTTTATAAAATTACATTTAGTCACAGCTGTTCCGGCCAGGTTTGATATTGTAAGAATAATCATAATGCAGAAGAGCTGCCTAGACATTCTGGCATAATGATGGAACACTTATTTATAATTTGAATATCTTAGATAAATGAAAGAGATAGAAGTTAGCATAGTAAGAAAAGTAGCTGCACTAAAATTGATAACTCTATACCTGTTTTCTAACATTAAAGGGAAGAAAACCATTAGCTGATTGTTATTTTGTGGATTTTTTGAGGCTAACATGGATGGGTCAGATCAACAAACCACCTCCCAGGCTGCATTCACAGGGGCATTACTAGCAGAGTTAAAGCTGTTATCTTTCCACTTAGCACTTGTCAGGCCTCATCTGGAGCATTGTGTTCAGTTCTGGTTTTCACAATTGAAGAAAAAAGAAGACAGACTGAAGCGTCCAAAGGAGGGTCACAAAGATGATCAAAGAGCTGGAGAACCTGACCTATGAGGAAACACTGAAGGACATAGATCTCTTCTCAGCAGTGAAGTGAAGGCTTGTGAGGGAGGTCATCACAGTATTCCAGGTCTTAAAGGGAAGCTTTAGAGGGAGGGTCTCTCTTCACAAGGAGCCATGTAGAGAAGACAAAGGCAGTGAGTACAAGTAGCACTGGGAGAGGCTTTTACAGTAAGAACAATCCTTCACTGGAACAACTTCCTCAGGAGGTTTTCCAGATGCAGTTGGACAGGGTGCTAGATAAACTCTTCTAGTCTCTCTTTCCCAAAAAATTGGAGCAGATGATGTTATCAGGGGCCTTCCAACCTGGGTTATTCTATGGTTCTACTAACAGATTTATATAAGCTAACTTGATTTTTTCCTGGCATATTCCAACTATGAAGCTCTCTCAGCTCTAAAAATTTTGCTTTATTTTCTAAATGAAATGAGAAGGTAAGAAACAAGGTCTCTACAAGTTTCTTCATATAACTGATAACAGCATTCGAACTGTTAGTCAACCTGTTGCATATTGAGAGATCTGTACACAAAAATACCAGTACTCTTCATGATCATATGTGTAAAGAACATCTATTTTAGCATTCTTACCAAGAGGCATAGCACATTATCACAATATGCTGATTGTATCACTGGGAGTCTACTGTGTTATAAGTGGGTTCAAGTACAAACATTTGAGTGTAATTAAAATTAGTTTTCCTCTTCCTTTCTATAGCCACAAAAAAATCAAATGCAACCTATTTCCAGGTGTCGTAGTTTTGCAAGACCTGGTTTTTGGTAGCAGGGGGACATACACAGCTGGCTCCTGTGAGAAGCTGCTAGAAGCCCCCACCACCATGTCCTGCAGGGCCAATGTCTGTCTGGCTGCAAAGATGGACACGCCGCAGGCCAATTAAAAGTGGCAATGCCTCTGTGATAACAGATTTAAGAAGGAATTCAAAACAATCCTGGTGGCGCAGTTTTAATTCCAGCCAAGGAGGAGGAGTGAGTGAGAAGATGTGAGCAGGAAAACAACATGGAAGCACCAAGGTCAGGTCAGAAGGAGGGGGAGGAGGTGCAGGAACCAGAGACGCGATTCCTGTGCAGCTGGTGGTGAAGACCAGGGTGAGGCAGATTGTCACCACCTGCAGCCCATGGAGGGCCAGTGCAGAGACNCCATGGAGGGCCACAGGAGTGCAGAGACCCACCTGCAGATGCTGGAACAGGTGGATGCCTGAAAAGGACTGCAGCCTGTGGGGGAGTGACCCACACTGCAGCAGTCTGGGACAATGCTGCCTGTAGGGATGAACTTATGTTGCAATAGTTAGCAGAAGGCTGCTACTCATGAGATGGACTTAGGTGGGAGAACTGTCTCCCAGAAGGGACCCCACCGTCCAGTGGGGGAAAACTCCAATCCTTGAACAATGATGAACTGATCAAAAAAACCCCATTCTCTGTCTCCCCACGTTGTTTGGGTAGGAGGTAGAGCTGGGAGAAGGGAGTGGGGGGAAAGAAGGTGTTCCCCAAAGCTCATTTTACTTCTCATTATCCTTGTATCTTTCTGTTAGTTTTAGTATAATAAATGTACTTTCTCTAAAGGTGAAGCCTCTCTTGAATTCTTATCACAAAACCTCATGAACACTTTGAGATTTTTTTTTCTCTCCTCTGTCCAGGTGTGAGGAGGGAGTGAGCCTGGGTAGTTTCTGGGCTCCGTCCAGGCTCAAACCTGTTGTTTTGGGAAGCATAATTTTTGTTTAAGAGAGCTTTTTGTTCACTTATTTGGGGTTTTTCTTCAAATTATAATACTAACAAAATTTAAAAACTGTTAGAAACAACTCTTTAAGAAAATATTGTCCCTGGATAATAAGCTTATATAGTCTCAGCTCTGGCAGTGCAAACCAGCTTTGGGCTGATAAGACATTTCTTTTGTAGGCCTTAACACTTACTTGTTAAAGGTTTTGGCAAAATTACTTCTTGTTAAGAGATTTCTTATAGGAGAAATGAGATGTGACTTTGTTGATGGTATGTTTGATCAAACCCACTTCCAACTATTTCTTAGTCAGTAAACTTAGAGGGTGAGATATGTATTAACACAACTTGAAAATGACAGCAAGTATCTAGGCTATGCTATCCGTTGTTCTACAATTCATGCAAAAAAACTCCAAATCAGTACTGAAGTTTACATTGGCAGTAACACAATTGAAACCAGGCACTCTAGTATAACATTTTATGCTGAGGAAAATAAGAAGTATACTAAATGTAATTTCACCAAATTTGCAGGTCTGATTCTCACAAATCTGTGCATCATAAAACACGTGACTACTTTAGGAAAGAGAATGTCTTCCCTATTGTTCTCTGGCAGACTCTACAGTAAGTAGACAGTAAAATGATGAAATATTTATCTCGCAATATTCCTATGAAAGTCACCTTTCATGTAGTAAACACAAAACATTTCTTGTTTATTCCTTATTTCTATCAGTTACTAATTGGTAGAAATAATCGCAGAATCATTTAGGTTGGAAAAGGCCTCCAGTGTCATTGAATCCAACCTTTGACTGATCATCACCATGTCATCTAGAGCACAGTACTAAGTGCCATGTCCAGTCATATCTTGAACACCTCCAGGGGTGGTGACCCAACCACCTCCCTTGATAACCATTGCAATGCTTAACAACCTTATCCATGAAGAAATTCTTCCTGTTATCCAACCCGAATCTTGCCTGGCACATCTTGGGGCCATGTCCTCTCATCCTGTCACTTCTTGTCTGGGAGAATAGGCCAACTGCCACCTGGCCACAACCTCCTTTCAGGGAGTTGGAAAGAGTGATAAGGTCTCTCCTGAGTCTCCTTTCCTCCAGGCTAAATGATCCCATCTCCCTCAGCAGTTCCTGAAAATAAAAATGTACAGTTCTTCACTAATTGCATATTCAAATAAATACACCTAGAGTAAATACATTTAATAAGCATTAGGGCAGGCCATGAATGGTTGGAGATCAAGTATAGGAATAACCTTATAACAATGTATTTTGATATAGAAATGAGGCCACGAAAAATATAACTTTGGTCAGATTCAAACAACTCAAAGAAGACTTTTCTTCAAATTACTTATATTATGGTTGCCAGAATTTTTACAAGAGTCTGCAGGAAAGCTGGAAAAATATTTGTCAGACAGAATCATTGTGGAGTTACTAAGTAACAAATTCTATCATGCTTAAAAAATCTCCACAGCAGACAATAATTGAAGCTTTGAAAATTTGAAGGCTAAATATCATGTCCGTTTTCATTATTCTCTAGAAAATTAATAGTGAGCACTGTTGAAAATGAAGTCTTGGCTAGAAGTATGCGCTGATCTGAACCATCTATTTTTGTGTACTTGCGTTAGAAGTTAGATAAATAATTTTTTAACTCTCTCTGTCTGGTTCCAGCTGGATGTGGGAGGAAGCAGAATTGAAAGAGTAAAGGAAAATTGTAGGCTCATGGTAAAATTCAGGTTGGAAGGGATGCCAGGAGGTCCACAGTGAAGCCCCCTGCTCAAAGCAGCATCAGCCCGAAGGTGTGATGATGCAGTTGAGGGCTTTCCCCAGCCTGGCCTTGAAAAGCCTCAAGGATGCAGAAAGCACAGCCTCTCTAGGCACCCTGCTCCACTCTGGAAAGTCCCCATAGTGAAGAAGGTTGCCCTTTCTCTCTAGAGTGATCTTGTCTCATTTCAGGTAAGGCCTGCTGCCTCTCATCCCAGCACCAAGAACTGCTGTAGAGAACCTGACGTCATCTTCTCAACATGAAAGTTGGAGCTCTGCTGCAGAGATCTGCTCTGGGACCTCACCTTGGCACCTTTCCCCTGACAAACTGTCTCCAGCACTCCTCCTCAGAGTCCTTGTCTGCCTGCCGCATACACCGGAGATGGTTCTTTGCTGCTTGCTGTTCTCCAAGACCCCTCCTGCAGAGCTGCTTTGGCACATGCCTGGCTCAGAGAGTGAAGGTGCTAGGCTGTTGATGGACCACACAAAATCACAGGGACAGCTTGCTTCAGGTGTTGTCTCTAGGGTTGGCCAGGTTAGTGTCAATGCTGAGCAACTGTCCATGCCTTGGGAATCCTTGTGGGTGCAAACCAAGGAGAATTGTGCCTTGCATCTTCTTGTGGTTTACAGTTAACTTCTGTGTCAGGGCTGGCACCTTTGCATCCCTTGACAATGGCTTGGATAGTTTGTTGATTGATCCTTTCTCAAACCTTGTTGTTCAGGGCACTTCTGTATCTGTGTGTGACTTCTCATAGTGGTGAGAGTGGGCAAAGCTACTTCTTGTGGATTTACCACTGACTTCTTGCTGGAAATAGGACATCCAAACTTCCCTTCAATACAGACTTCAATACAGACTCTCGAAAACTGCTCCTGAACTCCCATTCCCAGAGAGCATTTAGCCAGAAGAGCATAACAAGTCCCCTCCTGTCTACCAGCCACAGCCATAGGGACTTGGGTGGGAGGAGTTTCAGCTGCAGGTGTCAGAGATGGACTGAGAATAGTGCCTAAAGAATGGCCAGAAACATTTGGGTGCAGAGCCATCAGCAGGAGCAGCTGCTTGTCCAAGTCCTTAAATACCCCTGCCGTGCTGCTTGGAAGTGGGAAGCAGGGAAAGCAAGAGAGAAACATCTTCTGTTGCAGAAATTAATGATTGAAATTATGATACACATCTCGAAATTCAAAGCACCTGGCTATTTATTTCAGGTGAAAGAGGTCAGGCTGTTGCAGGGGCTGTGGCAGCACTGCTACAGCACCAGACAGTGGGTGCAGCAGCAGGGCTGGCCAGGAGGGCCCTTGTGCTCAGTGGTGTTCCCTCACGAGAAGCTCTGTCTGCAGGAGCCTGCTGGGAAGTGGCATTGGAGGGCCGCACAGCTACTGAGTCCCTCTGCACTCACTCTGTTCCCACAGTCTCTCCTCTTCCTGTGGAGGACTGGGTGTTGGTGGACCTGCAACTCAGGTCATAGCGCTGCTGTGGGGATCTACTCCTGATCCTGGCTGCCTTCCTTTGGCAGCGGGCAGCCTGGACAGCCATGCATTCCTCGTGGTTGCTGTCCACTGTCACAGTATGCAGCAGTTGCTTGAAGGGCTGCTTGCAGAGTGGGCAGGTCTGCGTCAGTTTGGCCCATTCCCGGATGCAGATGAAGCAAAAACAATGCCGACAGACCTCCACGTAGGTGGCATTTTCAAGTTCACCCAGGCAGATGGGGCATAGGCCGTTTGCTGCTGCCATCTCCGATGGCCTTGCTGGCAGCAGCTGGCTCATCCTGACCCTTGTAGCAGAGTCTCTTCTCCAGGGCTTCCTCAGTGCCCTGCACCTCGTCCTGCCCAGAGAGATACGTGAAGTGGCTGGGTGTCTGTCCTTCTATGGTGATCAGAGGGGAAAAGCAAGGAAAGTCCAAGCAATTGTGGGATAGGGAAGGTAAGGATCTCCCAAAAGGGTCACTTTCTGGGCTTTAAAGCAGCAGCAGCAGCAGCAACAGCAGAAGATGCCCTGTGGGTGAGCCAACTCCAAGGGCAGACCTGCATCTCTGCCTTCTGCCCTAACTTCCCCCAGTCAAGCAGCCCCCATTGGATGTTGAGGTACTGGGGAAACCTCCTGCCTGTACATCAGGGAAAGGCAGGCTTGGGCAAAGGGTCCTGGCCACAGAGAGCCCACATGGCTCTAGGTTGGAAAGGCTCTTGCTTGGACTTGGAAGGAGGTTGGGCAGACCCTTTGGAGGTCTGCTCCATGGCTGGAGGCAGAGAGGGAGGGAGAGCAGGAAGGGAAGGCCTGGTCTGCTCCACACCTCCCCAGGACTCAAGCTGGATGAGTGACAGTCCTGGGGCAGGCTCTGGTGAGATGTCAGGATGTCCCGGACCTGCTGTACCCAAGCCCCCCAACCCCCATAATGTCTCCCAGACGTGACCCAGTTGTAACACAGGGTACCTGAAGGACACAGTAGGAAAAGGCAGAGAGTCTTCAGTGCTGGAAGGCCTCAGCACCCTCCTGGCACTCACAGCCCTGGGACAGCTCCTGTGCAGGAGCCAAAGGTCCTCACAACAGGGTAGATGGGAAAGGAACTTGGAAGAGGCTGCCTTTGCTCTATTCCTGGAGCTGCTATCCTCTACCAAGCCAAAGCTTAAAGAGTAAGACCCCGATCCTTCTGGAGCCTGCTTGCCTTGCATGCGCACCTGCAGGAGTCCTGGGCAAAGTGCCAGGAGACAGAGCCTGTGGCTGCTGAAATGTAGCAAGGTTGGGGCGATGTCACAGTCACTCCATGATGTCACTGGGTTCCAAGGAGCCGTTTACCATTGGTCACCCAGCCAGGAAAGTAGATGCCCGAAAGAGGGAAACCCTGCTTTGCAGGAGGTTTTGGTATCTTCCCATGGCCTTGTAAGCAACTATTCACCTCTGTCTTATCACTGAAGCCAAGGCAACATATCTCCTGCCCTATTCTGCAATGAGCTCGCATTTCCCCTAGTCTTTACTACTTAGACATTTAGAGAATCCCTTATTGCCTGTGGCATCCCTTGGCACATTCAATTCTAAACAATCTTTAAAGTCTTACTGCCAAGACCCTTCCTTAAGAAGCCCAGCATCCCCTTGGACTTCTTTGCTAAAAGGTGGGGCACAGTGCTGGCTCATGTTCAGCTCACTGTCCACCATTCCCCCACCCTTGCTGGACCAAATGGAACCAGACAGGGGCTGCTCCAGGCAACCTCTATGCAGGACCCACAGGTCAATTGCAATTGGACAGATGGGAGCAAGCTGTGGGAGACAGGAGGCAAAGGTTTCCTGAAGGGTTTCCTGCTGGGCTGCAACACACTGTTGTTCACCCAATGAAGATATATTTGGTGTCTTCTTGTGGCCTTGAAGGTGGGTTTTCACCCCTGACTTATCAGTTCCTGTGATGAAAAATCAGTGCCCTGTGCACAAGGGCCCAGCAATAAGCAGCCCAACAATGAGGGTGGGGGAGTGGGTGATGGTTCGTCAATAGTTGTCAGGTGAGGTAGAAAAAGAAAGGAAAATTAAGAAGTCAGACATTCGTACTACTGAATTCATCCTGGTCTCTATATTAAAACTGATCATGAATGGCAGAATGGTAGAGGTTGGAAGATTCGTCTGCAGGTGGCCCTTTGCTCAAACAGGGTCACCTAGAGACTGTTGCCTTGGTCCCTTTTAACAATAAGCTTCAGCTCATGTATTGCTATCAGAAAATACTAGCATCAGATTTCTCCTCTTCCACAATTGAATGTTAACATGCAAAGCATTCCTATAGATATTAGTGACTATGTGGCAGTTTTATAAGAAGTAACAGTTAACATTTTAGAGGTCATTCAAGAATTACTCATTGGTTAACCCTATGTGATGCAGTGAGCTACCTTTATAATTACTTTTCTTTACTTTTATAATTATATGGCATTATAAAATGATATGGTATCGTTGGTTTGAATTTCTCCCTTATTCCTACAGAGAAAAAAACAAGAAACACCCAACACCTTTGTTGTCCTACTTTGCACACCTGAAACAAAGCAGGGAGTAGAGTAACTTCTGTGTCACTGAGTTTAAAATGTGATCAGAAAATAACATGATAAGGCTTATTTGAATAATAAGATTTCATGGGGTGAGAAAATTTCTTCCAACGAGCATTCTGCCTTAACACTTTCCATGAAAGGTTTTGTTGTAGAAATCATTATGACTAATAAAAAAAGGTAGTAGACATAGATGTAAAAAGATTTTTCCTTACATCAGTTTTACTGTTTTAGTGGTTAGATACATACCTGACAAAAGCTTTTGAATAGTATATGAAATTTTGAATGATTTATTGATGAGATATTTTTAATTTGGGGATTTTAAAATTGTTAATATGTCACTTGCACATAGATGAGAGTAGAACACCCACTGTTTTTAAAAGTCCTCGGTGCAACTCAGATTTCAGAAGAGTATTGAAAGTGGTGGTTACATTTTCCACCCAAGTAATACCATCCTTTTCAGTTATTAATCAATGTTTCTATTGTTTGGTGTAATTGATACACACCTTACTCATCAATAAACTATTTAAAGTGTTTTTGTAGAAATTATATCATCTGTCTGGCCCTGAGTTGTCGCTTTAAAGTTAGGACAGCCCAGTAAGCAACAAAGCAGAAAGACAAATGTAGAGCAAAAGAGAGTTTATTAGACTCCAGCTACATATACATATCTTATCTCTAAGGTGGCGCTAAGGCTGCGGTTTGTTCATTGGGGTATCTGCTACACCTAGCTACAGTTCATTGGATTCTGCTTCATGTGTTCGGGCAAGTTTTCAGCTTCTGGTTCTGGGGTTTACATCCGGGGTTTTCATCCTGCTTGCTTTACTTCCTGTTCACTGGTGATCCTCAGGATCCTTCTTGCTTTTCACAGATATACTCTGATTTGCTCATTTTCAGAATGGTCTGAGAAGGTGACGGACCAGACCTCTGTCCCCACACTGAGTGTCAAAAGAGGCTTTTTTTTGGTCTTTATTTCCTTTTTTCTGTAAGTGCAATCATTATATACTATAATGCCATGCACATTCTGTGCTTTTCTTGCAAATAGCCTTGAAACTTTAAAGCTCTCCAAAAGCCATCAGAGGACCTTTTTTATTATTAAGAAATATTTGAATAATACATTAATTTTTATTTTGAGGAAGTTTCAAGGGAAAATTTGGTCTCAAATCCCTTCCACCTCTCTGACATATAGTTTGTCACAATCTGCAATAAACAGTTTCACCATTTCTGGACTTCAGACACAGCAAAGTAGTGAGGCTGAATGAATCAGAACTCAAGATAAAATTTATAAATAAAAATAAAATGGTCTTAACTTGAAAACAAATGTATAAAACCTTTCTTCCCTTAAAGTCCCCCTCCCTTAAAAAAACCCAGAAAGATCATTCCAGGTTTTATATTTTTAAAAGCAATGTCTTTATAGTTGAAGTCCTTACTGTGACAAATCATGTTTAGTGCAGACTGAGTTGAAAAGAGAAGGTTGCTAGCTCTGGTTTCCTTAAGGGCTTAAAATCCCTTTTCTGAAAATATCTAAAATGCATTAATTTAAAATTCTTTCTAAGCTTTAATTGTGACTTTATTTAAACACGTTTATTTAATTATTTTCCACAGACACAGTTAGAAAATCTGTCCCATTCATCTGGAATATTTTGTGACTTCACAGAAATAAACTATCCAGAAATTTATGTCATTCTCCTATTTATTTAATAACCCTAATTACATTACTAAAGTTTGGGATTTTTTAATAAACACAAGAGAATCTCATTGTTCCTGGCATCCTTGTTTGTTCAAGGATGACCTTCAACAGTCAGAGGTGTTTCTAGGAAAGATGTCATCACATAATTCTCATTTATACCACAGCATTTAGTTTAAGGATCAGCACTGTTCATCTGACTTGAGGAAGGGGATAGACCAGCATCAGCCATAACTCACTACATAATTGATTTACTAGATGATACATGATGTGTTAATGGAAAATGCTGAATGAAAATCAGTTGTTAAACACTTAATTAGATACAGCTTTGTGGAACAACTGTACCTTCTTCTGACTCTGACGGTAGATGAACAAGGTACTTAGTGAAAAAATTTGCAAAATATTGTTTCTATGTAACTACATTATGTGGAACATTTCTTCCAAGAATATTCAGTCTGAAGAAAGCTGGTGCTAGTTACATTTTTCACTGAATTGACAGAAAAGCATGTGTATGTCTTGGGTTTTGCAGTTCAAATGTCAATGCTTGCTGGAGGAAATAAACAACTCATAACCTTTATTGAAGTTTAGCATTAGTTTGTTATAAAACCATTGTCACCATGTTATGCAGCCACCAGTAGTGGAACATGTAGAGAACTTAAGAATAGGAAATCCTAGATAAAAAAATCAAAGATGCTTCCTTTAAACAAGCTTGTTAAATTGTGGATTATAATACAAGCAGATGTTATCTTTGGTAAAGGTAGCAGAAAATTTCTCAGCATTAACATGCTATAGGAAAGGAATGTAAATAGAAACCTTTTATATATTTTTTTTTTGTAAATCACCTGATTATTAATCCTTAATAGGAGCTAGCAACTCCAGCAGGACATCTCCTCTGCTACAGAAAGCTTATCTGTTGCTTGTTAGCTGCTACGATAGTCCAAAGCACCTGCCCTTACAAGGACCTGCTAATTGGTGAAATAACTCACTCAAGACCACCTGGCTCCTGCTGAGTTATTCAGCACCATGGAAGTGGCAATCTCAGCTAACAATAATATCTTGCCTTGTAAGCAAGATTGAAAGAGATAGGCTGGAATTTGTGACTGACAGCCCCTCACTTTACAAACTATAAAAATTTAACTAAACCCTTGCAAAGTGGAAGGATTTCCTGCATATCCTCTGGAAGTATGTGGCTTCTTCCTGAAAGTCTGGGATGCTGGTTTTTGTGTATTCTTCTTGCCCTGGCATTGAGTGAGAAGGTTCTGTGTAGACCACCACCAACTCGTGGGTAAGATACACTGAAGTCCTAATCTATACTATTTCTTCATTAGCTGCAATATAGGTACCTTTTATATCATGCACTGTTTTATGTAATCTGCTAGTAGTTATTCGTTTATCCTGTGTAGTAAGTAATTTGTTTAAGGGTTTTTTTCTGTTATCTCTGGTTTATTCAATAAATAATTCATTTTATAAAAAACCTAATCATCCATCCTGAAGAACTTGCAAGTCAGAGCGATTTAGGTGTGGGCCCCCTAAGTAGAGCTCCTGTCAAAATCTGAACCAAGGCAGGGCTTATATAAAGGTCCTACTTGATCCATAACATTATTACTACAGTTGTGACAGAATATTATTCTGTAACTCAAACTGCCTCTGACAATTCATAACAGCAACCAGAAAGGAAACTAAGCAGACAAAACAATGGTCAAGTCATGGACATATTCTTCATATATCGTAATATACAGGGTATATCTGCCCTCCCATTAGACTGCCTTCTTGACCACAATAACATCTATATTATCAACATTTAAAAAGTCTCAGTATAAAATTTGGCTTTGCATTTGTATCTGACTTTGTATTTTAAATTTGCTATTTACTCTCACAAACCTCCTAATTTATCCTCATTTCCTGATGCAGAGGAAACACCTTGCTACAATACAGAGATGCTTTGAAGACACATGCAGTAGTTCTTATTTCTGTGAAGAGAAAAAATCCAAAAGGTTTGCTGAAACAATGCTTTGACAAGCCTACTTCTGACATCTACAAATGTTCTGCATCTGCAAAAAAAATCCATCCATCTGTCTAAAGGAAATTAAAATTATTCTTCTTCGGACAATCATTGTCACAGTTTGCTCTCAACTATTTCTAGAAAGATAACTGTTAGACAGATTCTAAATTGCTGTACTGATGAATGTGCAAAAAATGCCTCACACAGAAGGCAATGTGATTTCATTCTAAACATAGTACAGTACAATTGGTGTGATTCTTCTTCATGTCTGCGTATCCAAGAAAAATGCTCTGAATATAATCAAGACCTAGATACAGTAGTTTTTGATCTTACTAAAGCTTCAGTAAATCAAAATATTTCAAGGGTACTGCGTCTTAAATTGGACTATAATCACCATGACAACTTCATTGTTTCTCTTCATGCAGAAACGAATGTTCACATTCTTAATCACAGAGATGTTTTTAAAGAGCTTCTGCTGTAACAAATTAAGTTAAAGATATTATGTGTTGATCCCCTTCATTTTTTCATAAGTACTCATTAGTATGTTTAAGGATATGGATTGTGACCTCTATACTGAAATACAAAGTTCACAGATTTAAACTTGCAGTGGGTAAAAAAATATATTTAAAATACAAAAAAAAGTAACACTGACGTCCAGTACAAGCTATGAGGACTTTGGTTAGCCTTATAAATTGGATGCCATTGCTGTCTTCTGTTCACACTTGAACACTCAGTTCCATCCTTTTGAGCTGAGTGCAGATAATTTTGACATATGGCATTTTTCTTTAATTTATTTCAAATGTAGTAACATGATAAGCAGTGCTTATGGTATTATACATGGAAGATTTGTGAACTAGATTGTTATTTGCCATAATGTTATTGGCATCACTTAACTATATGTCTACAAGATTGGGACCATGTATTGTCAATGTAAGACATACAAAAAGCCTTGTGGTCCGTGGAGCCTGCATTTTTCAGGAATTAGATAGTTAGTGATAAGTTACAATACTAGATATTTGACATCTTCCATATGCCTTAGATGAAAACTAAAAACTTCCTTTTCCCATATATGTTACTGTATGCCTTTTTTCTTTATAATTTGAGTTAAAGTAAGCTCCTGTTAACAAGAGGTACTGCAGACACTGCGGGCTACAACTGCACTCCTTGTCAACAGCTAATGTTTAAGAAATGCAGGTAGATAATGTCAGAGGCAGTTAACCTGCTTTGTATGGCAGGAAAAAGCAATGACTGAAGTCTTCAACATAAAGACATACTGCCATGTGTTCAAAGTCACTGCATGTGTGATAGAATTATAGAATCACAGAATAGTTTGTATTGAAAGGGACCTTCAATGTGATCTAGTTTCAACTATTCTGCCATGGGCAGGGACAACTTTCCGTAGACCAAGTTGCTTAAAGCCCCATCCAGCCTGGCCTCAAACACTTCCAGGGTAACCTGTTACTGTGCCTCACCACCCTCACAGAAAAAAAATTTCTTCCTTTTATCTATGTCTTGTTTAAAAATAATAATAAAACAGAAAATAAGTGAAAAAAGATGTTTCTTTTGTGCAGATGCATGCACAGAGAATGAATTGCATTGCAGGCTTGGATTCTTGTATTCATTATATTTCTCTTCAACAGATTTATTTTACTATTAATTTCATTTTTAATTGCAAATGACATTATTATTTCTTTTTCTACCTGTACATTAAGCTTTACCTTATTATGCTTTTATGCTTTACATTTGTGTTTTTACACACAATTTTATCCATTTTCTGTTTGCTTTCACACATAACTTTTTGAAATGTTAGTCATACAGATGAAGATTACTCATCCCTTATCTCTCTCACTTATGTCTTAGTAGTTGTACAACAGTAGTAGTTGTATGTCTTAGTAGTTGTACAACACAAGAAATGTTTCACCAGGACTTCTTTGTTCAGAAAATGCTTATTCATGAGAAAAACCTCTTTTTTTTTTTTTCTGTAAGAATCCATTCGATTTGGTGAATATATTGACTACTCAGGACTGAATTTTTAAGTAAATCTGAGTCAATGTCGAAATGTTCAAGGTGACAACATAGATTTAAGATCTTTGTGTATTTGACTGACACCTTGATGTGGAATTATGAATATTCACTTCCTTCTGAATACCAGAAGAGGCAGAGATAAGCAAATATTGGGGTTTAAAAAGAAAAAAAAATTAAAATAATCTTAGGATATATAAAAACCTCAAAATTTCTATCACATCAAAATAATCATCTGGGAACTCACAAATAAAAGTACTCTCAGTATCATGGTTTTCTATACAAGGGGAAGGTAAACAAAGTGAAGAATTTACTGCCCACTAATTTAACATCAATGTGCCAACATTAGCAAGAAAATAATCTTCCTCTTAATAGATATATAGTCTCATTACATGCACCAGTAATTGCAGGAATGGGGACTTAAAAAGGCTAAAATATTTTCTGTAGATTTTTTTTTCTATGAAACTGTCAATTTTTCAAACCTCAAATAATTTGTAAGGAAAGATTTTTTTTTTTTCAGTTTCAGTTTTGTTTTTAAATTAGTTTTGAAACTACTTGAAAGGCTGAAGCATCATATCTTATCTGTTTGATAGAGAAACAGTTTAGGTTTTCGATCATATGACTATTTTAAATTATACATTACTTTTAGTGATGATTAAAAAAATGAAAACCAATTAATTTTCTTTGAAATTAGTAAAGTAAATGTTTTCAGCAATCTGATGGGATGAGGGAAGCTGTTCCACCAAAAGGTGAAACTAAATATAATGGACAAAATTTGATGAAATGGGAACCACTTTTCATATAGTCTGTGATGTACGAGGAATTGCCACTGGATGTGGTTGCTGCCTTAGTTTTGAACTAGACCTAGAGAGTGGAGAACTAACAATTTGCAAATCAATTAGTTGATTTATTTATGTATCGATATACTGATGTTTTTTCTGTAGATTAAATGAATGAAGGTCAGAGTTCAGTTCACTACATACAAAAAATCTATAAGCCCTGTAAATAATGGATGAGATGTACACATGCAATTTTTCTTTGTGCAGCTGCTCACTATGATCTAGTTATTACGTTTAAACATCTTTTCCACATAGGTCTGTACAGACCATATACAAGTTTCCAGGACATAAGTTTGCTAGCATCTGGATCTATTGTTGCAACTGGCAACAAA
The DNA here is from genome assembly GCA_013400975.1 of Atrichornis clamosus. Taxonomy (NCBI): domain Eukaryota; kingdom Metazoa; phylum Chordata; class Aves; order Passeriformes; family Menuridae; genus Atrichornis; species Atrichornis clamosus. The sequence continues at coordinate 86,328 of WBMZ01009133.1, read as the reverse complement.
AGTAGGAGAAAAAGGACAATACACTTCTTTACTCAGACATTTAACAACTGGATATCTTCATCATCTGAGCTAATCATCTTCATGGGCAAGGAGGAAAAGCTTGAGTTTCAGGAGTGACATATCTCTTCTGAAAACAGATTTGGAAGAGCCATTTGAAAAGTTGTGGGTTTTTTAAAAAGGGGTTTTTTTAACTGTTGAAGGAAACCAAACACCTAATTAATTTTAAATGTCTTAGATTTTTAATATTAACCTAAAAAACCTGAAGTCAAAGTTACTTGTGAAAATTTGGTTCTGACTGTAAAGAATAAACTTGTTAACTATATTTAAAAGTCTTACATAGCTACCTCTTTTGTATCTGTTCACACTATCTAGCTATTCATACAGTTATAATTACCTCCTCCATATTTTTTGAATATATTCAGGCTGACCTGCCTGAACTCAATTCCAGTGCGCTAATGAAAATTATACTGACAAAAATGTGTTCCCTTTGACTACATCTCATATTTCACTTTCCTGTTGAAGGAAAATGGTTGATACCACATTTATCTAGTTCAAACGTAAGATGCTTTGACTCAGGTTAAAACTTTACTCAGAAATGTTCATGAAATATAAAATTAGTTATAACACTTTCGTAGTTCAATCAGAGGTGTTTGTGGGGATATGCAGCTCTTTGTAGGAGGAGTGATGAAGGGGAAACAATACTGCTGATAACATAGAATTTCATTGTAAAATATCCTCAGGAAATAAAAAATTCTTACAAAATTTTAACATAAAATTAAAAATTGGATTCTGGCTTTTTAAATTCATAATATTTACTTAAGTATTTTTTCTATGGTATTCCTATGCTACTTCATAATATCTCTCAATATGTCACTAAATACATTTTTTCTTTTAAATAAACAAAATAAATATTAAATGGCAACTCCTGCTGGGTAGTGTTGGATATATTAGTTTTCGTACATCAGACAGCTTTTACTGTTTGACGTAATGAAACAGTTTCACTGTTTAAAAAACAAGAAATAATATTTTTAAGTTTTCTAATTATCATATTTTTTCATAGAACACATTGAAAATTATTTGAGACAGGAAAGATATTTAAGTTGCTATTCAATAATTGTTGTCCTTTCATTATTTTAAAATACTTACATTTGAGTAAATATGTACTTCTGTATAGTTTACAGTACTATAATTTACTATTATGAATAATATATGAATTAGACTAAATATAAGAATGAAACATAAATGAAAAAACATAACATTCAATTTCAATTAAAACACAAAATATTATTTTGAAAATGAATAAATTTCATAATTAATTATTTTAAATTGTCATACTGTAGGAAATCTGGAAAGTGTCAGTTATGATCCTTGAAAACGTGAAAAAAAAATGTTGAAATATCAACATTTTCCATGGAATGAAGGCTTTTGTTAATATGCTCTGGTTTTTTTATTGTCTTGTATTTGATTGTATAAGTAATTTGGAAATACTCTGGCATTTTTCATCAATGAAAAGAGATGAAATAAAACTTCTGTATTGCTGGTAAAGGAATTAATGCTGCTTGTCACTTAGTAGTTGAAACTTTCTTTGGAGAGATTGGTTTTCTTCACAATCTCTTTGGATACTAAAGATTCAACTAGCACCTACAATTTAACCTTCACAGTTAAATGCTTTACAATTAAGTGTGAGAGAAACAGAATGCCCTTTCCTCTTCCTACACTGCTTTTCTCTTTTTAGTAATCCACAATTATATACTAAAGATTTAAAAAAACCCCTTTCACTTTCTTTTTTTCTTTTATAAGAAGGACTAATAATTGTGGACTTGCATGACAGAATGGAAATGAGAAAGTGATATTATAAGAATTATTAGAAGAATTGGAAGCACCAATGTAACACGCATTCTTGCTGTGCTGCATAAATTAGTTACTACCCACTATTGAATCAAGCCTGAGTCAAGTAGTAAGAATTTTTGGGATCAAATCCATAGTCCATGACTAGGGAATTATCACGGAACTAAGATGTACTTAATCAAAAAGGCCCTAATTAAAAGGCCAAAGAAGACTATTTTTTCTTTAGTGAAAAAGAAACAGATTTATGTATAAACTCAGAGATAAATTCTCCATTTTTTTCTTTTTTGCAGACGACGTAACAAGCAAATAGAGTCAAGAAGTTTACACATGTTCCCCAATGATTTGCAAAAGGAAGACATTTTAACAGAAGAACATTTGAATGCATACCAAACCAACCAGCAGCTTTTTGCTTTGACAACCTTCACAAAATGTGGTAAGTAATATATTTCAAGGATTTTATAACAAGTGTCTGCACTGAATGCATTAGTAAGAATAAAATCAAAACACTCAGACACACAGTACAAACCATAAGGCAGGCATTTTTAGATTTTTCAAATACTCATAAATAAAACGGGTTCTACATTAGTATCCAATTAGCTGAAAAAAGAAAAATTAAGGGTGATGTAAATTTGAATCTGGCCATTAATTAGGCTTGAATCAAATCACTTAACATGAAAGTTATTACTGTGGTCATCATGCTCTCTTTATATGTTCTAATGGCCACTCAGACTAAAACATTAGTTTAACTGCAATAGCAGCTATGCCTGTAAATGATATCACAAATTACAGTTGTCTGCATTTAGAAACCCTAATTTGATTCATCTTATTTCACTAGTTAGGAACATGGAGGCAGTTTAAATTTTATGATAACCATGAAGAAAAGCTGTATTCTCAAGCAGTCTTGTTTGTCTGATGCATAATTTCTGAAGACTTGTGAATTTTATTAGTCATCTGAACTTGCTGTGAGTTGAGACTTCTTAATATCATGCAAGCGGCTAGACCATTAGTATGCCAAGTAAAGAAAGACACAGTCTTCACAACAGTTTTTCTAAAAATCTATTATCTTACTATTATATTGTGTACTTCCCTGATGATAAAATTTTAGCATTAAAGTACAACCAGTGGAGATATTTTCCTAAAGGAAAATCTACCTAAAGGAAATTATATCTCAAATCATAACATATATCATAGATCATCACATAATTCTGAAGAGTTTATATGCTTGTCAATACACACATATAGCCCAGAAAACAGACTTTGCAAACATTCATGTCTTCCAGGTGAGATCCATCCACTTCCTTCATTCCTGAAATTTTATGAGGAGACTTGAAAAGAAAAAAAAAATAGAAGATGATAATAAAATTAAAAATAAAAATATCTAAAGACTGAAGCTTCCGTTTTAGAAGGAGGGCATTTCTCCTTTACAATGACATCTCCCCAGTTACACATAAAAGACACAACCATAGTAAACAACAGTGAAATCCATTTTATAGGCTACTTTTCCAGTGTATTGCTTTACCATTTGGTCAATGAGATCATCAAAATACACTTTGTACACTTCAAGATACTCCAATGAGTGATTCAAACAGACTATTTAGAGGAGCATTCATTCAAATAAGTTTGTAGTGCCCCAAAAGTAGGTAACAAACGTACTGCTCTTCATATAAGATATAAAAGGACATGAACTTATCCATATCAGGGAGAAGAAACACTTTCATTGTACAAAATAAAATGTTTTATTTTAAAGGTTGAAAAAAGCTAAACTTTTTTAAAACAGCATATGTCAGACAACTTCTCAGTTGCAGCTTGGATGTATTTCCTACAAAATATTCTGACAGGGCTTTTAAAGTAGAGGAAGAAATTAGTAATTTTGATTTAGATCTGTAATGTCCTCTGCATTTGGGGAGTGGTTTTGAAGTAAACAGTATTGCCATTGCCTATAGCACTGCAGTGAAAGCACTGGTCAAAATCATTGATGAGAAGGACAGAGGTAAAGACAGATAGGTCAAAAGGAAAAGAACAAGCAGTACTGTGGTTTGCAAAAGAATTAATTGGCTTCCCACAGACGTCTCCTTCAGGTGCTTTCTTTTGTCTCTGTGTATATTTCCTGAATGTCACCAAGGAGTTCCCCTTAAAAGGTGAAGCTACTGGGTAACACGAGTTCCTTTGCTGGCTTGTTTGAGCTGTGGGATTGGTGAGCAGGGCCAGAGTTGAGCAGTTGGCTCTGATTTTCAGCTCAGCTTTATTGCAGTTCATCAAAGCCTCATTTCAGGCATGAACTCAGATTGCAGGTATTATTGCTTCTTCCTAGACAAGAAGAACAGATTTGGGTTGGGTGGTTGATTTGGGTTTTTTTCTCCTACCTTTTTATTCTTTCTTTTAAAAACAGCTGAGAAGTTCATTGTAGTAAAAGAGTTATACGAAACGATTAAACATCCCTTTGCTGAAAATTAAATTCTGTTTCCATATATTGGTGTACTTAAAGTATATATAAATGTTAAACACATTCTTAATTCTGATTTCTCTGGGCAAATTGAGCCTCATCTATTCTTATTCTGCATTTCCTAGGTGTAGTAAAAGAACTAGATGAAAATCAGCATGTAGGTTTATTTCAGATGTAGAAGAGATATTGTGCCTTACTATTCAAGAACTAAGCTTGTTTTCCTTTTACTGTGCTTATTATCTGAGCCCTCCAATACAGGTTTAGCTGTGTAGGTCAGAAGTCTCGCATGTTTGTTCATAGAGGAGGAAGCTAAAACGAGGTAGGTGTGCATATGTTCAGCATGGGGGACCACAGTTTCATTTTTGAGCTCCATTCACTTGGAAAAGACAATATCTTGACACTGATATTGTAGCAGTTGGCTAAAGTGTGTTGCCTCCTTTCCCCCCTGCCCTTTAATTACTTTGAGAATGAATTATGCCTATGAAGGAGGAGATTCAGATTTGAATCAAGATTTTTGTTTGCTTGCATATATTTTGCTCTTCATTGAAATTGTATGTCACGTTTTTGTTACTAAAAGGCTCATGTAAGTTGTACAATGTTCACTTATTTTTTCATAAATGCTTTCCCAGGCTCATTCAGGAATGCATCCAGGTAGATAGGGAATGTTGCACTAAGTGTTACACAAAGAAGACAAGACCTTGATGCCTGAATCTCTTTGGGCTGAAAACATCTCTAACTGTGGCAAAGGCTTTCTAGATATGTCAGGTGAAGTAGAAACCACTCAGAATGATGTACTGTCATCTGAAAAGCCAGTTTTTGAATCTCAGCACTCTGCTATGAATTCCTTTGAGGGATGAAGGGAAAATGTGTTTCTAAACCTATTTTCCTACTGAAAGAAAACAAAATCTGTAGAATCATAATCAGCATAGCTCTGTGTGATGGTGAGGCCTGCAGTTTATCAGCTTTGCTCACATGAATAAGTATCACTTCAGTCAATGGGAATTCTTATAAAGGCAATCTGCAGGTTTGGAGATAAATCAAGCAGCTAAAGAGGCATTAAAAATGTGCAAGGATGGCAGAAAGATACAAGCAGTTTAGAATACATTTAGCTAGAATATAAAAGAATAGAGCTTGAAGCTGACATGGTTTTAATGTAATGAATGCTACAAGCTTTCCTCTTACACCATCACCTCAGTGAGATGGACAGGGAGATTTTAAAAATGGTGTTGAAAATGAAAAGCTTTAGATTTTTTTTTGTTTGGTTTTACGTCTGCTCTTGTCATTTATGAGATGGCAGGTAAAGCACAGGGGGCTATTAAAATTATAAACAAGTCTCTTGTCCTTTTGAAATGGAGTTGAATTTTGACAGCAGTGTCACTGTTGGAAGTGAATAAGAACTGTGATCTTTTTACAGGTATAAGCAGCAAAAATAAAACACCCCAAATAAATCCAGTAAATCCCTGTGTATTCCAGTGAAAATATTTAAAAGGGTATTTAATTATAATGTACCACAGAAGTACCAAATCTGCACCATTTTTTTCATGCACAGCTTGCTATATTTAATATTATTATTTCTGGTTTGTTAAGGAAAAAAAGGAGCTAATCAAAGGAGTTATTGCTCCTGTATTCCCAGCGTGTTCTTACATCCGAACTAGAAAGGAAATATAAATCTCAAAGATGAAGGCAACTTTATTTTCCACATTCAACTTCATCTGCTTGGGAACTAGTGAACAAATCCAAAGTGAGGGATCTGAGTAGACTCCAGAGAGTTGCAGCGGGGAGTGTCTTTCCAAACCTTTATGGTGTAAATGTCCCAAATGGCTAAAGGCATTAGAGAACGCAAGTATGGACAGCAGCTAACAAAAGTTATTGTTTACTGTGCAAGACAGGATTGTTAAATGTCATAGAGCAACATAAAAGGCTAGTGAGCCAAATAAATTCTTAGTGCAGCTGTACAGCCTTTTGACAGTCGAACCAGGATTATATTCTCTTGGTTGCCATTTAGAAAAAAAAAGGATTTATTTTACTTGTAGTAAGCAAAAAAAAGGTTTAAATTAAGCCAGATATATAGAGGGAAGCTTCTGAAAATTTAGCTGTGAATTACACTGCTAGACCATGCCTAAAGAATCACAGAGCTGATAGCTAAACAAATGTAAAAAACCCCAAAGCACTTTAGATAGGTGAGCAGCTCACTGTGTGAGGAGTATATGTTGTTTAATTTGCTGTTACTGAGTCTTTCAAAACTTTCATAACATCCTTATGAAGAAACTGATGTAAAAATTAGGTAAGTGAAAGCTGGTTGAACAACCAGGCTTAGAGAGCTATAATTGGTGGCACAAAGTCCAGTTAGAGGTCAGTCACTACTTGCAAAACCAGGTGGTCATATTGGGACCACCGTTGAATAATATCATTAATTTCTTGGATGATGGTATAGGGTGCACCTTTAGTAATTTTGTAAATGATACAAAACTGGAAGTAGTGATTAATACATCAGAGGCTTCAGAAGGACCTCAGCAGGCTGGAGAAATGGTATGACAGGAGCCTTCTGCAGTTCAACACATGGAAAAGCCTAGTCTTGCATCTGGGGAGGATTAATCCAACTCACTGGTATAGGCTGGACTGGAAAGCAGCTCTGCAATGAAGGCCCTGAAGGTCCTGGTAGACAACAGGTTGAATATGACCCAGAACTCCTGTGAGGAAAGGCTTAAAGAACTGGGATTGTTCAGCCTGGAAAAGAGAAGGTTTCAGGGTGGCCTAATTGTGTCTTTCCCGTACCTTTGGAGTGACCTAATTGTGTCCTTCCAGTCCCTACATGAAACATGGAGAGGGACTATTTGTAAGAGCATGTTGTGACAGGACAAGGAGGAATAGTTTCAAAATGAGCATAGATTTAGATTAGATAGTAGGAAGAAATTCTTTGCTGTGAAGATGGTCACTGGTTGTCCAGAAAAGTTATGGATGCCCCATCCCTAGAACTGTTCAAGGCCACGTCATATGGGGCTCTGAGCAACCTGGTCTAGTGACCCATGGCAGGGGTGTTGAATGTAGATGATCCTTAAGGTCCCTTTCAACACAAACCATTCTATGATCCCATGATTCTGTGATTCTATGATCTATTGATTCTATGATTGCTTCTATGATGTTATGAATTATGCTGTTGAGGCAAAGAAGGCCAGCAATTTTCTCTGGAAAGTACTGCCAACAGGTCAAAGGGGATAGTCCTTCCAATCTGCTTCAGTTTGCCCAGAGAATCTTGGAAGTCTGAATCTTTGTAACTATTCAAACACATCTGGATATGGTCTTGAGCAACTTGCTCTACCTGACCTTGCTTTTAACAGAGTATTGATGCAGAGAATCTCCAGAGGTCTCTGCCGACCTCAACATTTCTGTGATTCTGTGTCCATTATCTGACAAACCCTTTATTCTAGCACATTTTTTCCCTGTAGCCAGTGTGCCTTTAAATATGCTTACAATATGTTCAGGCCAGAGGGCTTTTTTTCAGTATGCATGGGGTTTTTTTTCAACCACAATAGCTCAGTCTTCACCAAGACTTTCAAAGAATAATAAACACCATAAAATCAGTCTTTTAGAAAGTATGGATTTCCTTCTGGTATTAGTGATGAGTGTTTTCTAGGAGTTGGAAATATCATTCTTCTGTGTGGCACAGCAAGGGTTAACAGCTGTCTCTCCAGTCCTAGAAGTCTGGGAGCTTATCTTTCACCTGACACTGGGCAGGGCAGAATCACATTGAATAGTATGATAAAGAGGCAAGATTCCTCACTATTGCTGTCAGATTTCAAAAACAGTAGTTTCTATCTTTGGTGTCCTCTAAGCTATCAGGACAAATAAGGTTTGCTGAAGGCAAAATCCAGATAGGTGACATAAATTAGTGAATCCTCATAAGCGAAGAATCGATAAGAGGATGAAGAAGTGTTGAGAGGTACTTCCTAAGTACTACTCTAAGGCAAATGGACTTGAGAAGATGTGAAGTTTTCTGTTCCTACAATCATTAAATAGAATCAAACCTGAAGAATCTATATTCTCTTTGATTCTTATTCTTGGGAAAGCAAAATCCCTCAGCAAAATTAATTAAACATTAATTCATATAAAAACTTCAACACTTTTACTGTTTAGATCATTTAGTTTCTCCATACATGGACAAAAGTTGGATACGTATTTTCCTACAATAAAGCCAGTTACAAAGGAAAAAAGGTATAAATTATTTTATAATATAATCCAGATATTTTTTGTATGTGTCTGTGGGCAAATGTGGTGCACCTGGTTTACATATGCATTATTTCAGATTTTCCATGCCTACCTGATAAAAAAAAAAATATTTGTTAATACAGACTAAAGGTCCTGAATAAATTGTTGTTGCACTCAAAGATCAATAGAATGCACTAGAATTCCATGGCATTTTTACTTCAAAATATTTCTTCTTTTGTGTCTTTATAAAAGAGTTATCACAGAAAAGTCCTGCAGAATAAAGATCAGTCTACAGTGAGATGGAATTCCACATAATAAACTACAGCATCTTACTAACATTTGGTTACTCCTAACAGAATTTATACTAATCCCACTTTTGATCTTTTTCATATTCCACTGTTTTTAGAGTTCTTTTTTAAAAGTTCTTTCCTATAGCACAAGATAAATTATTATCATCATGGTGTTTTAAAATCCATTTAAAAATTAATTTTTGAAAATTTTAACTAATCATTGCAGTAGTGGAAAATGAGAAAAGTTTCCCTTGATACTAGAAAAAGTTTAATTATTTTATGCAACTTAAGAAAAATGGATTCCATCATACTCCATTGTTAAGTCAGGGATCTTATTTTACATAAAGTGGGAATATATAGACATTTAGATCTTTATCCAGAATAAATTGAAATAACCCTTCAGTCAGCAATGTGTATGAGCTGAGTGCCTACTTCAGGAATTTTACACAAAATTGGGATGATCATTAGTTATAAGCTATGATAACAGCACAAATGAATGGTCTTATGCTACCTTTTTGAGGGACTGACAGAGAAAAGAGAGCTAAATTTACTGCTACTATTCCTAGCACATAATTGAGTTTGGATTCAGTGGAATTACTAGACAAGTAGTTGATGAAAGATGAAACTACCACTCAGACACACATGACAAAAAAGCATGTAAATAGGAGCCTAGGCTTCTATCTCGGCCATGTTTTCTTCTCCTCTCTAAACTGAATTATGCCATATACTGGGGGTATCCTGTTTAAGTGGGCTGCTTCTCTTGTGTCATGTAGGATGAAGGAAAACAAAAATTTTTTTCATTTTCTCCCCTCTCATTTCAAATTTGGTCGATGAATGCCAAAATAATATGTTTGTGCCATCAGGAAAGTTGGAAATATTCAGTCCAAAAAGGCAGATTCAGAAGTGCAGCTGTTCTTTATTATCTTTCATCTTCTATCTTACCTCTTCCCATTACCAAAGTTCCTAATTTTCTTGGTTTTTTCCACAGTTTGGCCCAAATAATGCAGCTTCTACCTACTCCTTCCATTATGTTAGATCAGCAACAGCATGCACATGGTATGTGACATTACTTCATTAAAAGTGGTAAGGCTAAGAACTGCCTATGTATACATACACCTTGATTTCACCTTCTCTTCCCCCTCCCTTTACATGCTTGCTGGCCACCACTGGTCACCATTTGTATTTCCTTCTCTCAAAGAAGAGGTTTTAGTGATAGTAGTTATTATTTTAATCTTTCACAATAGCAGGATGGAGGATCATATCCACAGCTGTTGCAATACTATTAAGCTTTTGGTCAGGAAAGCTCTAGACATCTGAGCAGTAGGTCACAGGAACCTTTCCTGCTCCCCAGCTGTGTTGTACTCTCTGGGAAAAAAACTCCCTGGGCGACTACATTTCATATTGGACACAGAGTCACAAGTTGATGCCAAGGCTTTCTCTTCCTGCTCCATCATTTTTGGATGCTTCAGTCTGTTAAGCTGTATAAAATCCCCATGTACTTTTGTGTCTCTTGGAACACAGTTCAATATGGACACTATTGCATAAAGGAATGGTAGGAACTGACAGATGTGCCCTAAATTTTCACATAGTCACCAATATTCAGAAATGCCTATGCTCTTCTGAGTAAGATGAAATCTGAGGAATGTCCTCCCCTTTCTTCCTCCCCACAGCTGCTTCTGGCCTTCAGGGAATGGCATGTCAACCTCATGCAGGCTCCTTTCCAGCAGCCACTCAGCTGCTGCTTCCCCTGCTCCCTAATGAATGTCTTTCTCAGTTTCTACAACAGCCAATTCCAACCTCATCCCTGAACATCTGAGTGGAAATCACAGCAGGGAAAAGCTGAAGCCAGCTGCTGCTGGCATCAAGGCCATCCGGGCAATGGGACATGAAGAAAGATGGAAAATACTGTCTATGTTTAGGGCAGCTGCTCCTTGCTGGCATGCAGTGTAGTAGGACCAGGGCTTGCTGTACACCCTGTGATGACTCTGGGAAACTGAGTCTATCCCAGCCAAACTAGCCTTTTTACAGCTGTTAACAGTGTTGCAGTTTTTTGATTTTTTCCAGTCTGTGAATAAAGTTAAATGATGTTGACTTTATTCCACCATTCAAGACTGTGTTTCACTGTCATCTGAAAGCAACACCCCTGACATTTTACAATAGAAAAATAATTTTTCAATGAACTCCCAACCCTACATCTTCCTATTCCCATATTCTAACTTCTTAGTTGCATGTGTTCCAAGTATTGTGCTAAACATCTTAAAACCTCACCCATGAACAGGGTTGGCCTACACAGCGCTCCTTTTCTGTGTTAGAGCTGGATGTTCTAATCCAAACATTTTCTGTGAAGGTTGTTAGACTAAGGAAGTTTCTGAGTTATTCCTTATCTTGTTCACATACACTTTTGTACATCTCTGTGAGGATAAAAGCATTTCAATGTAATCACTTGGTCAAAATGGAAAGCATCTTGAAAAAGAAAATAAAATTCTTTATATATATATGTATAGTTATTCAATATTCATACAGCAATGTAAAACAAAGTAAAAGAAATACAGAGAATCACAGAATCAGAGAATGATTGGGGCTGGAAGGAAACTCTGGAGATCATCTAGTCCAACTCCCCTCTAAAGCAGGTTCTCCTAGAGCAGGTTAAATGGGATTATGTCCAGGAAGGTTTTAAGTATTTCCTGAGAAGGAGACTCCAGAATCTCTCTGTGCAGATGTATTGGGTTTTCACGGCTTAATTTTCGGTAGTGGGGGGCACTACAGAGGTGACTTCTCTGAGAAGCTGCTAGAAGCTTCCACCATGTCCAGCAGAGCCAATCTTTGGCTGGCTGCAAAGATGGTCGTGCCGCAGGCCAAGACTGGGCCAATTAGAAGTAGTGGTAACGCCTCTGTGATAACAGATTTAAGAAGAAATTCAAAACAATACTGGTGGCACCGTTTTAATTTTCACCAGCGCAGAGTGGAATGAGAATAGGTGAGAAGAACAACTCTGCAGACACCCAGGTCAGTGCAGAAGGAGGGGCAGGAGGTGCTCCCGGCACCAGAGCCGAGACTCCTCTGCGGCCCGTGGTGCAGGCCATGGTGAAGCAGCTGTGCCCCTGCAGCCCATGGAGGCCACGGGGGTGCAGAGATCCACCTGCAGCCCAGGGAGGAGCCCACACCAGAGCAGGTGGATACCTGGGCGGAGGCTATGATCCTGTGGGAGACCCATGGAGAGAGAAGCCCTGCTCCCAGGCTGGAGCAGCCTGTCCTTGGAGGACTGCACGCCATGGAGTAGTGACTCTATTCCTGTTGCTACTAATGTACTTGAAGAAGCCTTTCCATTGTCCTTGATATACCCTGACAAATTTAATTCCAAATAGCCTTCCACATTACATCTCTGAAAACATTCCTATATTCCTCCCAAGTGGTCTGTCATCTCTTGCACATTCCCTAAACTTCATAATACATAAACCTTATAAATACATAAGAATAGAAAAATTAACTGTCAGAGTTTAACTCCAGCCAGCAATTAAATACCACCCAGCCACTTGCTCACTCTCCCCAGTGGGACTGGGGAGAGAATCAGGTGGGAAAAGTATGAAAACTCATGGGTTGGGATAAGGACACTTTAATGGTGAGGAAAAGCCACACACACAAGCAAAACAAAACAAGGAATTCATTCACCACATCCCATGGGCAGACAACTGTTCAGCAATCTTCAGGAAGGCAGGGCCCCATCAATGGCAATAGTCACTTGGGAAGAAAAAGGGAATCACTCTGAACATCCCCCCGTCCTTCTTCTTCCCCCTGCTTTATATGCTGAGCGTAGTGCCATATGGTCTGGAATATCCCGTGGGACCTTTGGAGTCAGCTGTCCCAGCTGTGTCCCCTCCCAACTCCTTATGCACCCCCACTGGTCTGGTGGGGTGAGCAGCAGGAAAGGCCTTGACTCTATGTAAGCCCTGCTCACATACCATGAAAATATCCCTGTGTTATCAACACTGTTTTAACCGTAAATGCAAATCACAGACCCATACTAGCTACTATGAAGAAATTTAACTCTACCACAGCCACAACCAGCAGAATAACAAATCTATTTTTTGGATCAAGTGAAGAGTGATTTAGAACACTGTATTTGAGCTAGTATATAAAAAGGAGGGAAATAATATATGAAGTCTAAATTTAAAATATATAATATTTTCATATACATATACATATGTATATATATATGCATTCATATACATTTCATATACATTCATTTTTGCTATTTCATGTTTGTAATGGTACAAATTGCAATTCCTATTCCAAACTGACATTCTTGGATTTTAGGAGTCTGAAGGAGGATAGTACTGATCACAAATAAAATGCACTGAAATCTGCTAGGATTAAGTTTAGTGTCTTACACTTCCTTACTTGAAGTTTAACCTCATGTCTTAGGGCTAAGCTTCAAAAAACGTTAATGTCTCCAGATGTAAACTGGGAATTTCTGGAGTTTTCAGAAGTTATAAACATTGGTCGTAATTATTCCTGCTTCACTTAAAATCTAAGAGTTACTTTGAATAAGCATTGCTGTGGTGATGCATTTTCTGCCTGTGCTCTCAAGAGCTGGAGTAAGGGGGAAAGAAAAAAACCAAACAAACAGGTAGGGCAATCTGGCTGATTATGAGAAGAAAATATAGTTCTTTCCTTAAAATATAGGTTAAAAAATTATAAATGTTCTACTGCAGTGCATTAGATATATTTCTCTTAAATCAAAAATATATCTTGCAATATTTTAGCATTCAATAAATTGTTTTTTAAAAAATGTTACTTGTGCATGAGCTTCAGCATGACACATTATCACATGAAAAGTTTTTTTTTCCACAAAGGCTGCTGTCCTGTGGACTATAAACCTTAAGAAAGGCTGTAGAGAAATAACCAACTGTAGTGCATGTGTTGGGAGGTTTGTGTGTATAGGAGAAGCTCTGGGGATCAGTCCCAAGCCTTGTTTTACATCTCCATTAGTGACTGAAGAGAGGGAGAAAATGTGATATTAATGAACTAACAGACAACATTGAATAAGGAGGAGTTTTGAATACCAATGAAGGGAGAAAGACACACAACAAAATTATTAAGTTTCTGCTACTGTGCTGTGAATTCTGCTGGCTCTGAGGCAAAATGTGCCTCACTAAGTCTTTAAATTTCCTGCAAAACGTTGCCAAGAGAAAGGATAAGAGAGGACAAAACTATAAGAAGAACTATGGAAAGGTACGTATACACAGAAAAGGGGGCGATATAGATGGGAGGGAAATTATTTATGGACACAATCACAAAAGGTAAGAAATGCTTTGAACACTCATGTGCGAGAGGCCTGGATTGGACATGGAAAACGAGTGAAAGGGGAAATAGCCTCTAGTTTTGTATTAATACATTTATGCCCTTTCTCTCTCACACTCTACTATCCATCAGGTGAAACAGAGGGCATTGATCATTAAAGTGTCTGCAAGGAAACACGAATAGATAATAACCAGTTTTTCAATATTTTTGATTATGGTTAGAACAGAACGAAGGAGAGTGATAAAGAGATGGGCACATAATGGTTGTGTAAGAGATCTAAGACGGCTACATCATACAGGAGTGGGAGTGGCACTGGCAGGAACCTAAATAAATTGTGAAATACAAAAGCATATTGACTGTAAATCAGCAATATATTCTCTGCAATTTAGGAGAGCATTGACTTATTTACTCCCTACTGCAGCCAAACACAACAGGGTAACAGCCATCTGATTTTTTCAGGGCTTAATTAATACCTGTGAAGCCAGATGGAGTCAGCAACTTTGGAGGAAGTCATTTAATGAAGTCACAAGCAGAGAAGACTGAGGCTCCAGACAAAAACTCGTTATCCATTGAATGCTGTGCAATCTCCCCTCGTACTCAGCTAATTTCCCTCAGGTTTGTGCTGAGAACTTGACAGTTTTCACATCTATCGGCCAGCACACTACACCTTTCCATGACAATGTCATAATGTCAGCTCCTTCATCAGTCTGTTAGATTATGAAGTTATCTATTTCCAAAATTATTACACTGAGGCACCTAAGAAAAGGGTTAATTTTAATTCCTGTATCATTTCCTATATAGTAATTTTATAGCCATAGTAATCACTCTTCATTTTCTTTCACGTAATAAATTTTGTAATAAATAATTGTAAATATTCTGTAACTAAATATAATACTCCTATAAAAATTCTAGCATTATGTAATTTCTCAATGGCTAATGCAATTAATTCTATTTCTCATTCCTAGTTTAGCTTTTCAAAACTGTTTTGTTAAAGATAAAAATAACTCTGTCAAACTGAATACCATTTATGAGTAAAATAGAAGCTATATAGACCATTTGATGCTTCTGATTTTAAGACTTTTTCTGAATAAAAAGACTAGGACACTAAAAAGATAGCAAATTCTCTGAGGATCTCAAGGGATGCTGTCTGAGAAAAGCAGGATAAGTGTGAAAAGTAGCCTTTACAAAGATGACTGGTCTAATGCTCATAAAAGCAATTAATGTTGCGTCTCCCAAAGCAGTAGAAAAAACTTCCTTCCCAACATCCTCAAAACAGCCTCATGGCCAACTCAGCTACTCATGCAGCCGAGCTTTTCACCACCTCCCTTAATGTTACTTTTGGATTTTTTGCCTCTGATCAATCACCTGACTGTAGAACAGAGAATTCAGGTCACCAGTATGTGGTTTCACGGTTTGTGGTTTGTGGTTTAACACATAAGTGCCTAATTCATGGTTTGCTAGTTTGACAGGAAATAACAGGAAAATAAACTCCCTGAGGTTCCAACCTAAGGTCGTTTAACATGAAGGAAATCCAGTGACACCCAGAAGACAAGCTAAAAATATTAGAGGAATTGTAAATGGTGCAGAAAAAAACTGAAATAGAACTCCTTAGATTTTTTATTGGGCATGCTCTATCCTATTAAAAAGTGTCCTTCCTGAAAACTCCAGTTCTTGTGGGGAGGGAAAAGACGTGAACTTTTCAAGACAGGAGAGAAAATATAAAAATTGATTCTGCACAGGGGAGAATCAGCATGAGTACTCTGAGACTATTTTTCTGTAAGATTGTAGACTAAGAAAATCCTACATTTCTAGAAATTGTTCCACAAATCCAGCAGCTGAAGAATAATTCTGCCAGTTTTCAGTCCAGCAGAAAGAGCTGCAATCTAAGGGTCCTGACTGCTCCCACTAAAGTCATTATTCTTAAAGAGAGATGTATATTTATTTTTTTAATGAAAACACTTTCAAGGAAAAATGTCTAATTGGCTGTTTTTTTCTCTTGATTAACAATGAAAGGAAAATTTAAGTGGTTTGTGTTTTTTGGGTTTTTGGGGTTTTTCTTTGGGTTTTTTTGTTTGGTTTTTTTTTTAGTTTAAAGAAAAAATAACAAATGTAATGAAAGAGCAGATAAAATTAATATTCCATATTTCTATTATTTTGACTTGGCTCGACTATTTTCTACTGAGCTTTCATGATCTGATTAATTTTTAACTGAATTTTGCATAACACTTTTTAGCCTTTTATTGAACAGAAAATCTGTTTTGGATTAAAGATATTCTTTACTGTAAGACTGATGTTTCAGACTAGAGTAACCAAATGATATTTAACTAGATCAAACTTAAGTTTGCCTTTGATTAAAGTGAAAAGTCACCTAAATTTTATCATTGCATAATTCTACCCATTTAAATATAAATATCCTTTTTCTCTTAGCCTATAGGCAGTGAATCTAGGAAAGAGTACATTTGCATTATCACATTATTCTCTTTATTAAAAACCCAACATGCAATGCAATCATATGGCAGCTGTCTGCATTTCAAAGTGCTAATACATCATACCTAAGCATTCTCCACCACAAATGTATGTGCTGGTCTGTTTAATTATATAAACATGTTTTAACACACCCTCACCTCCCTGGGAAGAGTAAGAAGATAATTTTCTTTGGCTGCCAGCCAAAAAGACTAAACTAAAATTCATCGTATTCAATACATAAAACAATAAGGCTTTATTATTATTGAAATATGTGTGATATAACAATAATAGTAGACATAGAAAAAAACCCAGTGGACTTCAATTTTATTCATTTGAAATCTTACTGTATTAAACAATGAAAATAAGGTAGTTCTTATTGAAATAATAATACTTCTCTTTTGAAGAAGTCCAGTTTTAGATGGTTTGACCAGCTGATTCATAAATTCAATTTCTAAACCAATTTCCTTTAAATTGTGAATATATGAAATTCATGACTAAAAGCAAAGATTTTCGCTCAGACCACGTTGGATCAAAGTGCAGCATTTGTCAAAAAGTGAGTCATCAACAGACAGCAGACATGAAGAACTTACATTAAAAAAATAATAATAATATTGTGCTCTGTGGTTTAAAACAATCTCTAGTCACTAGAGCCAGAAGCTTATGCCTTTCTGTGTGATCTGATAATGGCTATTGTCACTGGCAAAATCAGTATTCTGAACTAAATGGATTTGGGATTTGATCCTTAAAATAATTCCTGGGGTTTGTTTTTTTTTTACTTCCACAGGTATGCATTCTTTTCATTCTGCAGCCAAGACCTTAAATATAAATAGACATTAAATAAGATAATTCAAAACAATCATTTAGAACCACAAAACAAGGTTCAGAGCTCTACTGACAGAATAGGAGTCTATGATATATTCACACCACTGTCATTTGCTGATAAAAACTGTACACATAGAGTTGCAGAACCTTCCTACCTGTCTTCCATGAAGATAGAGAGGTGAATGGAGGCAAGGGGACACAAAGGAAAACGAGTAATAAGGACTAGTGCTGCTGCTTCTCTATTTGTCAGGCATGTATACTGACATACTCATTCACACAACCGGAGTAACCAACCTAGGAAATTCTTATTGCTCCACATACTTTGCTGTCAGGAGCTTTACTACCAACATATTTAACCTTAATGCTCCCACTTGACCTCTGTATTTCACTGCTGAGATTTGGAGCAAGGGAAGAGCTGAATATTATCAGGTAATACCGTGTGTTCTCAGATGAACAGAGCTGTGACTTCTGTTTGCATTTGGAAACTTACCATACCTGAGCAGGATTTGTCTCTGAACAAGTAAAATACTTTTAGCAGTTTTATAAGTATGTGTTTGGCCAATTCATGAACTACAAATGCACCTTTAGCACAGTTTCACCGGACAGTCTGTCCCCGCCTTCAAGTAGTGTTACACTGGAAGTTTTGGACATGAACAATATCCATTTAAGCCTTATGTGATGTAGATGAAAAAGTTTGCTGAAGCTTTTCTTCCATTAGTGAAGAGAACAAGTGGTGTCCCTTGCACTACACAGGAAATAAGCCACATTCCTGTGGCACTTTCCCCTCTCTTTCTCCATCTCAGTATAAATAGAAGAGCACCTGAAGACTGTACCCATGGAAAATCCATCACAATGTGAGGCCAGATCATTTATTTTATCTTTGATTTTTTCTGATTTTGCTTGGAGTTTTTTTACTTTTAGTTGGATACACTTTTAGTAGTGATATTTTAAGTGATGTGGTAGGTTTTATTTCTTCCAGAAATAAATATTTTGTAGCTTATAGATGTATTACAATACTGTAAAGGAATAAGGATTTTTAATATACTACACAGAAAGCTGGATTTAGGATTCCATTTCAGACTATTTATTCTAATATATAAAATTACTATTTTAATTCAACTTCTGACCAAAATACTTTTTGTTTGGTGTTTACAAGAAAATCAGACATGGTTAGACGGTTATAAGTGTTCAAAGTCCATGGAAATAGAATGCTTTCTTTCATCCTTGAAGCTCAACATAAATATTTGCTACATGAACTATCAAATTCACTCCTTTACAAAGTATTTTTTACTTCAGTTTCTAAAGAATGCACTGGGAAAATTGAAAAAAAAAAAAAGCTTACTGTGGTAGGCCTTAGGCACTCCTCAAGCCAAATAACCTGGATGGAGGAGATTAAAAGTGGTTGGTTATTAGAAAGTTCACAGGAAACAAGAATTGCTGAAATGAATGTTGCCCAAAGCACTGTTAAACTTTAATGCTTTATGTGTGCATGCAGCCTAAGACAAGATCAAAACTCCTGAGACTAACTTTTCGGTAACCAGCACTGACAGCCTAGCACAGCGGATCTCAGATTCAAAGCCAGCTTTAGAAGCTGTGAAAATAGCTCTCTGCTGAGGTCTGCTGTCCAATGGAAACACAGCTATTACTGTTTCACACAACCAGGTTAAACCTGTCTTAGATACACCTAGACAAGATGTAATCAAATCTTTAGTATATCATAAACAAACCATTAATCTGAAAGAACATCACAAGAGAGGATTAACATTAGCTAACTTTAAATATTTCTACTGTGAATCTTTGTGCTTATGTTAGCTACCTGATGCTGATTTTGTAGTCAAGTCTAGACAGACAGGGTATAATTAATCCAGATTATTTTAGAAATCTGCTTTAGAATGAAATTAGTTACAACCCTGAAAGTGCCTTTTCGTTTCTATTTGCCGGGGAGCGCATGAATTCTAGCTCACATGTCCTCATCAGCTATTTCTGCATGTGATTCAATGACTCCCATCTACAACATCCAGCAGCAATGGACAGCTAGACCACGTGAAAGAGAATACACAGAAGTAATAAAATACAGATCTTGACGTATTTTTCATCCCTCATCATGAACAGGGATTTCAGGAACACATTTTGACAGACAGGTTTTGTTTTATCTCCTAAGGAAGTATACAGGGAATCCACACCCAGATTTATTTATGGTTCAATCTAACACCATTATTGTTTTGACTCATATTTATATATTTATTTCCAAATTCATTGTCTAAACTGACCTAACCATCTTGATACTCTGTTTGATCAAAAGAAAGAAATAAGTGCAATTTGAAGTTGCTTCCACAAATGTTAGACTTGCTTCTTAAAGTCTCTGCTGTCATTAGAGAGCTTAGTCAAATAACTCATACCAGAACAACACATTTTAGATAGCTATGTTTGGGGAAGATTAATTCCTTCACTGCTTTTTAGGTTGGGTTTGTTTGTTTTTTTTCTGGAGTGTTGGTGTTTGTTTGTGGGGTGGGGGTTTTTTTGAGTTTTTTAATAGTATCTATTTTTATCTTCTCAGAATAACAGAATCACAGAATCATTTGGCTTGAACCTCTAAGGTCGTGGAGTACAACCTTTAACTGATCCCCACCCTGTCAAATAGACCATAGCACTAAGAGTCACACTCATGTTGTTTCTTGAGAACTTCTAGGAATGGTGACTCCACCACCTCCCTGGACAGTCCATTCCAATGTTTTAACATCCCTTTTCATGAAGAAATTCTTCATAATATCCAAATTGAACCTCCCCTGATGCAGCTTGAGGCCATTTCCTCTTGTCCTGTCACTTGTTGCCTGGGAGAAGATGTCAAGCCCATCCCAGTAAAACCTCCTTTCAGGGAGTTGCAGAGAGTGATAAGGTCTCCCATTTTGGGGGTTTGGATTATACAACTTTCTTAAGCACACAGAGTTCTGCAGAAAAAATTTACTTGTTACTACCATTCTTTCAAGAGTTTTATAATTTTATCAACCTTCCTTATTTAAATATATGGACTGTATGACGTACCTGTAAACTTTTTGTTTCTGTTGTCAATACTACAACATTTTCAGCATTTGCTATCCTTTAGAACAGTGTATTAACACTTGAGCCCTGAAAAAACAGACAATCTGATCATTAACATTCCAATGTTCAAGGACTTAGGAATCCTGTGGAGAGCTCTGACTCTGCTTTTCTCATTTTTCTTGAAGCTGATCACTGTCTATGGTTGTGGGAAAAAAAGAGTGAAAGGGCTTCAAGACATTAAACAAAGGTGATGAAATGATTTATTACTCTGCTTACTTGTACCACATCAGTTTCCCACCCAAGAAGCAGATAATAGTTCAACATCAAGAGAGTCAATGAGCATATAAATGCTTAAGCTTCAGTAACTGTGAAAATCAAAGGACATTAAATGGGAAAAAAACCAAAAAAAGTTGTATTGAACTTATCATTTTAAACATCCTACCAAGAATATTGGTTAATAAGGGTCCCGCAGCCACAAACCTAATGGCAAAAACATCTGAGGCAATCTATTTCTGGCACCTTACAAGGTCTTTATAAATTGCTATTCATGCTATTCCTTAACTCTGGGATTTTTTTACATTAATGTAGACTATAGGAACATAGTTTAGCAGTAGGAAAATACAAAGAACATGACTGCCTTAAAACATTATGCTTATGAGAAATAACCAGAGAGGACCAGAAAGTTTACATTAAAATTATTTTCCCCAAACATGTGCCAAATATTTAGATAAATTCATTTATGTTAGTGAAACTTCATTTGACTAAAAGAACCTGAATGAAATACTGTAAAAATATCAAAATAATCTCCTTTCATTTTTATGAAATTAAATGTTTCTGTCTAAAAAAATGGAAAACTGGGAACTTTACAAATCCATAATCTATGTGGCTTTAGAACTTTAGAACAAGATGAGTGAAGCCACAGAGAAGCCTGTTTTTTACCATTAGTTACAGAAGAACAATAATGAAAAAAGTCAGATGTATGTGTTTATGGTTGGCTAGGTGAATCACTCATTCTGGGTATTCTAGAACACTGATTGTTTTGGGGTTTTTTATGTTACTGGAGAAGTATCCAAACAAGAATTTGTCTTCAAAAAATCAGAAGCTTGTAGCAATCAAATGAAGTTTAAAACTGAAAGTTGAAAACTAAGAAATTGATCATTTTCACACTGCTCTAATTCTTAATTTCTGCTTGCACAAAAAGAATACAACTTGATTAAGGAAATATTTTTAGTACCTTGTCAAACTTGCAGCTAATTTCTCCTTCTTAGTACTTTTGAGAAATAAACTCATATCCTTTATTTGTAGCTGTAATTTTCTCTAGATGATCCATGTATTTCTTCTAATGCATGTATATTGGTCACTGAAAACAGGGAGTAAAATCGAGTCTGATACTATCTGCATGTGTATTAACAGTTCTTGAGATTATTATGTTGTAAATTAATGCATGATTTTAGAAAAATAAACTGGATATTTTGAAGAGTATCTGTAGAATCAATTCAGAAACTAGTCAATGAAGATTCATAAAAGCATCTATATAAAGAAAAATTTGAAATGGAAAGTACAAAGTACAGTAAGTTGTTAAGAGAGAGGGTGATTGCACCGGTAACCCACAGCAGAAATATGTTCAAACAAGCAGTTTGCAAAGGTTAAGCCATGTATCAACCTCATTTATTCTACTTATTCCCACATATCCAGGAACTTTTGGAGTACATCTTGATCTTGAAAAGTAACCTCAGATCCTTCTATTTAATATCATCTGTGTGTTTTATTAACATTCTCAATTTTTTTCCAAGTTTATCAATGAGCTTATAAAATGTAGGTCAGAACTCTGGCCTCCAGAGTCAGCACAGGATACCTCCCATACTTATAAAATTATCTACTTATATAATTGTTAATTTTCATTACTCTTTGTTATAGACTTTTAGTCAGATTTCAGTCCATTGACCATGCTCTCTACAGAATAATTTATATTAATTTTTCAAGTGAAACATGCTGGAGTCAGTGTCTCTTTTACTGCATGTGTTTATTTCTGTGAAAACTCTTCTAAGATCAACATATATTAGGAAATTAAATTTAACTCAGTGTGTCAAATGGTTCATTGGGCTGTTAAAGAAAACAATATATGCACAAGATGTTATAAATTGTAACATATTTGAAACATTTCAAAAAATACAATGTCTAATTCTTGTGAGTTAATTACTTTCCAGACATTGGTCCTGCATATACTGAAATTCTTCAACCTGAATTGACTTTCATAGAATTGAAAGTGCTAAGTACCGTACAATATTGAGCTTTCCACATTTGACAACACTTGTTTGTATTTTAGTGGAGGAAATCACTTAATCGCTTATGAAATGAAAAACTATGCAAACAGTCTCACTAAAGCTGAGATTCCCACTTGCAAATATTCAGTTACAGATACGGGTTAAGGTTCTGATCTTCACCAAAGATAAATCAGTGTGGTTTCTTTTAATTCAACAGAACTAGGCCAGTTCAATTCATCTAATGATCTGCCAGCTCACAATTTTTTACTAAGGATATGAGCTCAACTTAAGATGTTCTACTTTGAGAATCATTCTATTCCTCTTTTCCAGAAATGAGTGCGTATATTTGAAAGTTTTGTCATTTTTAAATTATTCCAGTTAATTCTGTTTTTGGGGGGGTTTCAGCCTTTGTAAGTACAAAATCACATAATAAATGTATACTTCCAATTAAAAAAAATTATAAAACAAGCATGCATATTAGTATTTCCATACCATTCTCACTGAGTGTTGTGCTTAGTTTGTTGTATGCAATGGGTAGATTGGATCTGATCCTAACACACAGCATGTGTCATTTAGGTCATAATGTAGGACTTTGATCTGGACAACATCCTAACAAAATTAGGACACGTAGATGCAAGACTATCATCGGATGGCAAGGGATTTGCAATTTACCTGTTGGTTGTGCTTCCATGCCCTCACCATTGCTCCTCCTCCACCTTCTTTCTCAATCTGAAGTGAAAGGCATTATTATACACACCTGATAATTTAGCTAATAAAAGGTGCTAAGCTGAATCATTTAGTTTTGGATGGGAATAGAAAAAAAATCACAAGCAGTACTGCACTTGACATACTAATTAAAAAAGTGTGTCCCAGCCATATGTGCAAGTATTTTGGGTTTTTTTTGTAAACCCAAAGTCAAATAGGTTAGGTTTAGACATGGTTTTAGCTCATTGATGGAATTTTTGCATGGAGAGAAGGAGCAGGGTTCACTATCACTGTTCCTGGGTAGCATAGCAGAACCAAGAGCATTATCTCGTTGTCTTGCTCTGATATATCAGTTTATTCCGATACTTGGTAGTTGCAGGCCTTGAGGACCCAAATGAAATTCTGGGTCAAGAACATTAAATACGTGAATGAACAGTGAACTTAAGTACAGATTCAGGCCTGATACCTAATTTTTGTGGGTTAATGACAATAAGGACAAAATGTCAAACTAAAAGCACCCCTCATCATCTTTTTGTTTGAGTAAACTATTTCGATTGCAATTTGTAATAGTAATTTGTTCCTGCTCCATTCACCCTATGGGGGATTAGATGTCTTGATAAACTGCCAGACAATGGAGGAGCAAATGCCTTTAATTCAAAAAGTTCTTCCCTGCTTTTCCCCCTCTGACTCTCCCTTAACTAATGATTTTCAGATCATTGGTCCCATAGCAATGCAGCAAGTTGTTGTAGAAAATGGTTCAAAGATATTTAGCTATACATTTCAAAATTCTCCCATATAGTTCTACAGCCCAGAGAAATATATGGGTACATTTGCATGAACACGGAGAACAATCATCCAAAAACTAGAATGTCAGGAGTGAGATAGTAAATCTTATGGGTATGTTTTGATTTATCCTATGCCAAGAAGTGAACAACAAACTTCACAGAACTGGAGCTAATTCAAACAAAATAGTTTTATTGCTACATGAAGCTGTTAATGTTGTTTTCTCCGTGTATTAAGATTTACAGATAGTTAGCATAGACAGATTTTAAATGTTGAATTTACGTTGTTGAAAAGTAATCTTAAACTATCATAGCTGAGAAGGGAAGTCAAGTGAGGTTACAATCTAATAAAATTACTATGAAACAATAATATCTAAGTAATGTAGCAGCCAGAAAGCAAAATTTGCAGTTTCACTCTATGTACTGCCAGATTTTAAGAACACCTAGACAAACATTTTCACACATGAGAGAAAAAGGAAAGGGAATACTTCCAGTGCTCAGTGTTGACATGTAACGTGTATTCTGCCTTTTACACATTGCCATCTTTGAGACTAGATATTTCTTTCCATTTGCACGACAAAAAGCGTTTGTTCATATTACCATTCCGTGGCACATTTAGCCATCAACAAGCCTTATTTTGATCAATTTACAGAGAACTGATATTGTTGTAAGAGCACTAAAGTCTGTGTGGAAGAGTTTAAATGAAAATTGTTTTCCAGAAGCCACAAAAACTGCTCCCTGGTGTCCAGTAATTTTTATGAGCCTTTTAAAATAGGCATCAGGACCGTTAACAGACCATGATGACATAAGAAACATGTTGTATAATACAACAATTTTATGTTAAAGAAATTATACTATTCATTTTAATAATGAAACATAATACACTGCTAATTGATAGTACATTAGTTTTTATGGGAAATGGAAGTGATGAGAGCAAATAAAGTGTATGTTATTCTGTTGTGTGTTAATTTCTGCTAAGCACATGACAGAGAAGTCTAAATGAAAGCTCTCAATTACAGTAAATGCATCGATACAGCTTCTGCAAAAGTTCTGAAATGTTAAATATTTTTTCAGGTCATCTGCTTTTATCATGTTTAAGAAAGAAATGCTGTGTTAATTCTGAAGTTTTTCAAATACTTTCATAGTTGTAATAAATGAGTAACCTCAGTTTTAAACTGGAAAAGCATATAATGTTAACAACAAGGTCATGTGCTGAAAAGGAGGGCTTTGCAGTAAATCAGACTGGTATTACATATGGAAAAAAATTTTTAAATTGAAGTTTATGGCAGCAAGTCTTTTGAAGGAGCCTATAGTCTAGTAAAATGATTGATTGGTTTGAATTAACCCCCTCTGAAGTATCAACTTACCTTTCACATTTAAGTTTTTATAACCAAGTAAAATTTTTATATAACAAGCAGAATAAATGAATATGTAGAAAAACATAACAAAGATGATGGAATTCAAATTGCAAATGCCATTATAGCTACATAAACCAATCTTGCAGCTCTTTCAATGTAACTTTTTAAAAATAAATTCTGTGATCTCACGTCTTCCCTTTATTCAGGATTGAAAAGAATGGGAGTACTGGGAAATGAATGTTCCCTGGTTCTGAAACAACTTGTCCTTGTCTCAAGTTATCAGAATTTAAATGTGTCCTTTCACATTATAGAACCTCTTCAATTTATGATACTTGTTGATTTTACGCGCTATGATTCCTTTCAGTTAACCATATGGCACTTATGACTGTAGAATCTGAATACAATTTGCAGTTGAATACATTTAGCCTGCTCTCCTGTACAAGTAGGGAAATGCCGTGATAGCCCTTTAAAACCCAAAGAAATTCATCAGAGAGAGAAGGAAGGGCTAAAGAAGGACTTTTAGCATAGCTTTGCCATGCACAGGTGAGTTGTGTGATTCAAACAGTCATAGCACTGCACGCCTCCTAGCCCCTTGTTCAGGGATGGTCATGGACAGAACCTGCTGCATTGCCTCTGCACCCAGCATTGCAGATGTGTAAAAATATGATGTAAGGGAGACAGTTAGATAGAATGGTAGGTATAAATCTATAACATATAATGAAGTAAATAGATAATTAATCAAACCCATCTGAACCTGAAAATGTATTTGCTGGTAAATCACTGACTTGACCTTCTTAGGGACCTTGACTTTAGGGACATGGATCTCTCCTTCCTGTTATTTTCTTCACAAACTTTCTTCACAATCTTTCTTCACAAATTTAGCTTCATTTCTCCTCTGACAGTCTCTTACACTGCAGTAGCGTGTTCTTGTGTTTCAATTGAAAAACCCTATATTTCAGCTTTATTATATTGAATACAGTAAAGCACTGATAAGGTTAGTGTGCGAGGGCAGTTGAGGCGTTCAAATGTGCACACTAGAGTGACAAGGATTACTTGGGAGGTGTTTTCACCCCTTTTTTGTCTGACTACTGAAAATACGGAAGCAGTTTTATGGACTAAGGCAAAAATAAGATGCCTTTACCAGTGCAACATAGCAGCTAAACTGGGATGGTCAGGCTTACAGCTTCTGATATACAGTTCATATCTATCTAAGTACCAGTTCACCAGTCTGATTTTTTTTTTTTTTTAATCTAGCCCTAGGAAAGATTTTAATGTACAGCTTGCAAGATATTTTGTGTAGTTATTGATGGGCATAGGTTCCTAATTTTCCTTGATATAATCCTGTTGCTCAACATCAAAGGCAGAAAATAAATGAAAAAATTGGGGAAAAAAATATGAATGAGGATGTCACTGCAACAATCCTGTTTGCAGCCAACTGAGCTCCGCACAGACAGGAAAACTCATTTTAGGATTTGGCTTATGCAACCCATGTATTCGCCTGGATCCCACATAAGAACTTGCAATTTTCTACTTCATCTGATTTGGACTTTTTGGAAATGATTACATTTTCCTGACCCTTCCTGTCAGATCTTAATTGTATGGTTGTTAGAGGGATAAATGTTAATTATGAATGCTGTCTGCTGTCCTCATTTCCCTCTTCCCTTCATCGTGTTCTGCCTAATCAAATTTTAACTCTGGTTTAATTATTGCTTTACCACTTGGCACTACTTCATTCCTAAAAAAGAAACAAAAACAAGAAACCAAAGTCACACCTTTTCTGAATAAATTAGGTTTAACCTTTCCTTAGTAAAGTAATATTATCAAATAAAAATGTACTCACTTTGAAACCTGCACAGTTTCAACTATTGTGTCCATATTTGCTAGACTTTGAAGTGGTACAGTCACAGTTTCCTATTTTATTTTCCTTTTTTTCCTGTGGCAGAACTTTCAATCTCACTTTCCCACACTCAATAAACCAAATATAGTTCAACCATCTGTATGTGCCAGCAGATGTAGTCGGTTGTAAGATCACCAGGTATGAATGACTTGCCTTATAAAACATTTCCATGTCATTGCTGCAACTGAGTCCTTGCAAGCTAAGCACTAACAGGCCCTCAGATAATCTTGAAAACCATTTTGCTGCACAGTTTAAAAACTCAACAGTACAATTATACAGTCAGAGTGGCTGTGAGCTCTGATTTCAAGAATAAGGCCATATCATTTGCTGTGTATTTGCTGTGTAAAGGAAAAGATTGAACCAAATCTACAGCTAGGATGGGAAAACTATGGGTTTTCACATGAGAAGCCAAATAAGAGCTAACAAGAAGCAAGGCACACCTTTCTAAAACACATCCCAGTTGTAACTGATAATGTGAGCCTTCCCGAGCAAATGAAGTAGTTGACTGGGAATCAAATTTATTTATTTGAAGTCTGAATTCATGTGCTTGGTTCAGCTCTAAAATTAAATCTCTTACACTGTCTCCTGTTCAGAAAACCCTCTTTTGCTACTTAAGTGCTGCTACCTGTCAAATGCCAGCTAAGACCCAGTATCCTCCAGTAGAACTATTGTGTCTTCTCCAGCAAATCACCTGTTTTGACTGAGAGAGAGGGCACAACCTGAACTACTATTTATTGTTGTTGGTTAGATCACTTGTTGTTATCTGAGAGTTCTGTACAAAGAAGATATTTTCCTTCACTCTACTGTAGGCTTTTTATGGCAGAGGGGTGACAAGCACTTCCCTGTGTATGTAGATAATCCTGATGGGGGAGGCAACACAGAGTAGCAGTGGTATGTGGCTGTCCTACTACCCTGTATCTGGGATTAATGCCTGACCCTATGGTCTATGCAGAAAAGTAACATACACGTATAACTAGGATTTCTAAACTTAACTCCCTAAAACACCAAAATATTTTTAGAATGTGTTCTCAACTACCCCTCTGCTGTTAGTGACTGTGTCACAGCCTAGTTATGGGAGAGGTTGGCTGTATCCTGACTTGTTGAATTAAGGTGAAAATCTGACATTTCAGTAACTGTTCTAGAGCACCAGTTCAGCATCTCAACCCCAGAACTCTGTGTGCTCCCGTCCTGAAGAAAATGTCTTGAATTTTCCATACTTTCATGGTATTGTTCTGCCTTGCAGATATAAACAACTTGCAATTTAAATCTGGTAGCTGGCATTGGTCATATAACTTGCTGTATATGCCAGGCATCATTTTATTGGGTAAGGTTTTGTATGAGAAAGAAACAGATGTATGCAGATGTATTAGACCCTGAAATAATAGTCAAACAAATTGCTCAGCTCCACCCTGATACAAAGTCCTTTAGTCAGCATTTTAAGCATTAGCAGACATTTATGCCAAGATAAATACCAGTAACCTTATACCATGCACTTCCACTGTGGTGTTAAATTTTTTTTAAGCTTCAGAGGGTTCAGTGTTATTGCTGTGAAGTTAGCTTTTAACACAATCTCACACATCTGCTTGCCAGCCTCTTGGTAGCACAAGCTAGCTTTCTGTGTCTTGTCAGCAAGCCCTAATTAACCTCCCCTCATTGTGAACTGACATCATGCACGACACCTTGTAAATACTGAGAAGATATGATGAGGTGCTTGTTCCACAATTCATGATAAAACACTGACTGATGGATTTAGGCCTGCCTAGGGATTGTTGTTTCAGTTTAGACTGGTGGGGGGGGCTCATGACTGTCGCTGTTGAACCACTGGCAGAGCGAAAGAACCAGACGAGTTCGGGTGAGGCAGAAAATCTGAATTTATTATTTAATTCTAAAACGTATATAGACTTTCCAAAGGTCATCCGGATTGGGTCAATTCATAACCTCCCCCTAGGCCGATAGGCCAGGTAGAATGTCCATCTTTCCAGAGACAGCTTTCAATAACATCCAAGCTTTTATCTCTATTTACAAAACATAGAAGGAAGAAAAGTTCCCGTGGGAAAGGTCTGTGTTACCACACATGACCATGAATAAACAAGTGCTCTGAAGAGGTGGTGCTGGTGGCACAGTTCTGTTTCATCACCAAGTACTCTTCCTGAGACAAATGTATTGATACATTCAAATCCTGCAAGTATTTGTGCTTTAGTCTTTCTCTGTGCTTCCACAGGTGGGATAGTGAGGGATAATGAGGAACCAGTTTTCAAAGAAAGAAGAAAATTAGTGTTAAGTTAGGAGAAGCATTTTTAAAAGAGATATGTGCAATGAGCAGGAATAATAAATATTTATTGAGCCACTTATGGAATTTTCACCTAGAAAACTGATGTATTATTACCTGATGTGTTAGGTAGTATCTAAGTTTGAAATTAGCTGATCTTTTTTATTTTTAACCTTGTCACTATTCTAATCCTATAATTGTTTAAAATAATTTCAATATCATGCATTTCTATGATGCAAACTCAAGTTTAAACACCTATCTTGTGCATATGCTCTCTTATACTTTTATACAGGGTTTTTTCTTTCCTTTTTCTTTGGTATATTTTATTCAGCTTTGCAGTTCAACGTTTTTCCATCTCCTTTACTGACAAACCCTGACTTTTCTATCCTTATCAAGTGAAATCTGTGCTCCATTTTTCCACTGCCATTTTGCTTTGTTGCTCCTCTTCTTCCATGAAGAGCTGTATAGTACCTCAGTTAGAAGCTCTCAGTACCAAAGTAGGAAAAACAACATTTAAGGACTGCACAGAAAAATTTGCTGTCTTCTAAATTCTTATATGGTCCTGAGATATTTAAGAAGCAAAGAATTGTTGAATAACTGAAAAAAAATTGCTTTCATTAGAAACTGGAAAAAACTTCAGCAGAAAATATTTGACTTTTCTTGCACCCTGAAATATTAAAAATAATATTTCCATAGGTAGGTATGCTTTCAAATGTATATGAATATGTGTTTTAGGAAGCATTAATGAATATGAAGCTTCAAATCTCAGTGTGAAATTATAAATGGAAAACAGTGATTGAAATTTGTAGTTGTAATACTGGAAGCAGATGGACAGCCATGTGGTATATTTCATATTGTTCATTGCAACACACTTTCTACCAGCATTTGTTTTGGCAATGGTGCAGATGAAACACTAATAATATTTGGAATATTTCACAAGACATGAAAGCAAAGGTGCCATTTGACTGTGAGGAAAAAGCTGTCTTTCACAGGTGGTCATAGAGATTTTATCTTTAGGTATTGTATCAAAACTGTGACTTCAAAGGTTAGACGAAAATATGAAGAGAAACTTGTTCTGTGCATCTTCCCAATACTACTTCCTGCCTTGACAAAGAGAATCAACTATCTTAGTTATGTGAGCTATACCTTTTCTTTTGCTCTAGAGCCTCTAAATATACCAAAATTGATCCAGATTTTGGAGAATAAATGGGTTCTATAGTCTGCTTACCCAGGAGTGGAAAGCAGACCTAGGAAGTAAAAAATCAATGAACTGACAAACTGAATTGAACTGGGATGTGGGGGTAAGAATTTGTCACTTGTAAGTTGTCATGTTCCCCAGGAAAGTGAAACAGAGGAAAGGAAAAAAGTGCATGTGGGACAGAGCAAGAACGTACCACACATTAAAATTGGTGTAATCTATAAGTTGCTATAGCTAAAGTTTTCTATTTGAAATGTTTTCTGTATTTAAAAGTCAGTAGCCTTGTGACAGGATGAAACATACCCAAAAGCATGGCTCAGATTAAATGAGGCCTATATCTATCAGCTCCAACTGGTTTGGTGATTCTGGTGCATACTAGAAAGATAAGGCAGCACAGATAATTATCATGAGGGAGATTTACCTGAAAGTCCTACTAAATAAGATAGGAACCACATCTGTCCTCCTGCTGCTCTTGCAGTACTCCCACACCACCTCACTCTCACCCCTCTAAGGACAAGCCTAAATAATAACAACCTCTTTACTGATAAACATGATTTTGTTGAGAGGGGAAGAGTCTTTTTTTTTTTTTGACCTCCCCCTATCTTTTACCTGGAGAGTAAGGAGGATTAAAAAGAGACTATAGATGTAGTTTTTAATATATTGCCATCCCTACAGAGAGCTCAGTGCTGGAAATGGGCCCACCAGTCTCTCCCAACAGCATTCAGTGTTGTATCCCACACATTACCACAGAGAAGAGAGGACTCAAGAATTAGTAAAGCTTCTACAATATCAGTTTAATAAAAATCCATAAAAGTCTTTCTTACATCTTCAGTGACAGAAGTTGCTTTGAAATGGAAGCACGACTCAGATTTCAGACCTAACTTGGTTTAGTTCCTCACATTTCCTGAAGCTCCAGAGATGAGCTATGCCATTTGAGAGTTCACAGAAATGCATTGGAGTGAAAGGAAAAGCCCCAGATAAAGTGTTCTGAATTTTGGAATTGACACTCCAAAAAGAAATTTAGTTTCTTAATAGAGATTTTTGTTGTGTATTGGAACAACATGGACAGATTCTCCCTTCTAATTTAATTCCTAGTGAGCAATTACATAATTTCTTCAGACTTCCCATGTTCACATTTTTTTCATCTCCTCACTGCAAGCAGCTAATGTTCATATTATGTTTTACATTATTTGTTGCACTATCAAATTTTGACAATAAACTTCCTGGGATAGAAATTTTGTCTCTTTATGTAATTTTGTGTTTTGGGAAGCAGATGGTGGACCTGTCAGATTGTCACTTCCTTTGAATCACTGACGATGTCTCTTTAGAGTGGGGACCATTTCAAGAGAGAATTTGCTACTTACAGGTAATGCCTTTACTGTTCTGTGTGATAATGGCATAGCAAAAAGTGGGTTTTTTTCTTTTTGGTACCTACTGCAAGAGCAAGAATATATGATCCAAATAAAAATTGTCTGAATAACACTTTTTAAATTTATTTGAAACCCTTTTTCTTGTTAGTGATCACACTGAAATGTTGTTGCAGTCTGCATACAATTTTTCCATGTCTAGTCTCATTTAACAAGTAGCCTAGTTGTTTATTTTATTTGTAAATTTTTTCAGAAGAAATCTCCCAGTGTCATCTATAAGTCATAGAATGTAGTCAAATGCATGCAATATGGTACCGAAACTTTCAAAGTAATTAGCATCAACACTTTGGTCTTTCTCCATTACACTGTAACATATTAATATATTAAATCTAAATTAAATGCCAATATAACTTCAAATTTAATCAGTATGGAGGCTTCATCTGATTTCATTTATAACTTCTTGTTGTATAAGTAGTAATAACATTCTTCTGCTCTTCCTTATTAACATAAACAAATTAAATTCATCTTTCAGAAAACAGTCCTATCACTCAGATTATAGGGAAAAGCCAAAAAAATTGTTATAAAGACTGACTTCCAAAATAAAATAAGTTATTGTTTGAAATTTAAACATTAAAAATATGTTTATGATGCCTTCCATATATATATGATGTAATCATATTTTGAATTTAATATTGCTATTATACTTGCTTTACTTAGTTGTTGCCTGAGAAAAAAATTTTACAAGTGAATATATATCTGATTTATAAAAATATTTTATTTGCTTATGTATGTACTCAGTAGTTTTTTTCCTTAATTGCACCACAATTCGGTTTTATTATCATCTTCCAAGTCAACTACTAATAGGAAGGAATCAAAAATATATTGCACAATGTAGCCAATCTCAACATTTAGCAAAGGTGTATGTAAAGAGGGAAGGTTTCAAATACGTATTTTAAAATTCTCACTATTTCCTTCCATTTTCCATTCTGTGAGTCTGACAGGATCTTGCATGTTTCTTGCTACTTGTAATGTTTATTATAGCTCACTCAATTGTTAAGAACAGTTATTTTTTTTGCAACAGTTCAAAATATGAGAAAATTGGAATTTTTCTGCATGTTCTTTCAGAACTTTGACCAGTTTCAGGATGACTGTTTGCATGAACAAACCTTGATCATAAGGGCTCAGTCTATCCTTTTATTAGAAATCCCCAAACAAACAAAAACCAAACACAAGCAAAAAAAACCCAAACCCCAGGCTGTAGGAGCAGAATTGTTAGGAATGAACAATACTTCTCTCTATAACTCAACCATGAAAATGTAGTAGGATAAATTATTTTTTAAAAGGCAAGCAGCAAGGTAGTTAGGATTGTGGGGTAAATCTAAGTAACATGTTTATATGAAATTAAATTCAATTTTCCAGTAGTCAGTTCTATAAATTTTGTTTGCTAAAATTTAAATTTAGCACACTAATCTGCTTTAATATACAAAGCACTAAAGTACAGTGAGACAATCCTGTAGTAATGAAAGAAATCTCCTGCTTGTGAAAATTTCTGTTAAAGCTGGAAGATCTGGAGGAAGCAGCTAAGTTTTTTGGAGGAAAGTAATCCATGTGCATTTAAAGTTTCTGCTACCAAAATATCACAAACAGCGTTTTGGTAGCAGAAACTCTAAACACTCCTCAATGGTTACATGAAGGTATCACCTCAGAAGCAAAGCAAAATAGAACATAAAACTCCTGAAGCAATTTTTAAGCATGAAGTCTTATTAAATGAATTAGTCATTCATCTGTGGATAAAACGTATTTTTCTGTCGGAACTCACTAACTCATTTTGTTGGAAGTCAGGGGAACACATCTGGGGAACTGCAGCAAACAGAGTCTCGGATTTAACAACCCCAAAGTGACCAGCTCTCAGATATGGCTCTGGATTGCACAGAGAAGGAGGCTACTCGTGCAGGGAGAAGGAGATCAGAGTCTGGACAAAGAAGTATTGCAAAATACAGGTTTGCTGCTGTTCTCTGAGTTTTTCTTAAAGAGGAAACCTTTAAGGTTTGTTTCTAATCTTGAAGCCAAAATTAAAAGAACTCTCCTCCACAAGATTATCAATCCAACCTGCCACAGTAGCTGTGATTCTACATCACAGCAGTGCAGTGTTACATCTCCAGGTCAGCGAGCTGCCTTCTAGAAAGTCACAAAGCAGTAATTTTGCAATATGTTCAAACCGATTCTGTCTTCAGCCCTCAGTTACCTAGAAACATGACAGCCATGTATGATCAGATTTCTTACTCAACTAGTCCAGGCACCACTAGTAGGACATATAATATCAAAAGTAAGTATCAGTTATGCAGATATGTTGACCTGAGAGGGCCACTCAGAAATCCACTTGCAATGAATATGTTCAATTCCTTTCGTGAATGTTTGGCCTTCTAAACATCCTGAGGTAATGAATATACAGTGCATCCAAACTAGGTATGCAGACTCCTGCCACAGCAATTTAAGATACAATTCATCTCAACCTGAACCAGATTTCTTAAACAAATTCCTATGTCACTCCACTGGTTATGGAGGATAGTAAGGGAAGCCTAGAAGATATCTCCGTATCTTTTGAGGCTCTTGTCATCACTTGATAGAGGAGGACTGCAGTGCCAAGGGATTCATCTTCAAAGTGGACATAAATGAACCCATCCTGCATGAATATAAGTCATCCCTGTCTGAAGTTTTGATTTCCACAGCAGTCTGCAACACTGTAGAAACCCATAAATTAATTAAGAAAAAAAAATCCAGACAATAAACCAAAAAAAAATCAAAAGTTCCTCACTTAAACATTCTTCTCCTTCTTTTGAGATTTTGTACCATAATTATTTCACTTGAAACCCTTACTACTGCATACAGATTTAGAACAAATAGATGTTCTAAGTGGTTTTCAGTAGAGTGAACAGAACTGCACACCACTGTGTTAGCTGTAGGAACTTCAGGGATTTAGGCACTAAAATAAAACTACCTGTTTGTGCTCCATTTCTTTTCTAGTAATTCAGAGTATCTCTGCCATTTTCAAGTGCTGGTGTTCAGAGGCCAGATGCTTTCAGGGAAGCATTCACAGTGGCTGAGACCTTGCTCCCAGGAGATAACAGTCAATTTAGAGACTGCTGGTATGTAAACGTAATTTAGGTTTTAAAGATTGGTTTTCCTCCCCTACTCATTACTTTACATTGCTGACAGTATTGCATCCATCATTTTAATTCTAGTCATTCTATAATGCAAGTTTTAGATCTGACTGTTCTGAACATTTTGTATCATCTATGGATGCTACAGTTCACTGCAATTTTCAAACTGAATAAGGGGAAGAAGAAAATGGATAAAAACAATCTCTTTCTATGTATGTTAAATAGCAACTGGTTCATTAGCAATAATCATTTTGAAAAAATAATCATTCTACCTCTTCATTACTGTTTTATGAAGTTCCTGTAAGCCTTGCCACACAGGTGCTTTTTATGGTCTGTTTTCCCCTGCTCTGCAAAAGAGGAGGTAATTTCTCTGTAGGTCAAAGTGTCCACATAAGAACCAATTCACCACGTAGCATAGATGTAGCCTTACTTCAGTCTCTCATTTCCATGTCCCTCGGATTCTCACAGGAATTCAGCTGTATTTGGACTCTTGTAAGGAGTTATCTATAGCCCAGTGAGGTAATATAACACCATTCTGTGTACACATTTTAAAATCTGCTTTTATTTAGTAACATGAACAATTCCATTAAACATATTCTAGATTCCCAAAGGATTTCCAAATCAATGTTGTGTTAGTATTGGTTTCACTTGGTTTTGCACGAGTTTATAAATATATACAAGTGGAGAGGATACATAAGAGGCAAATTTCAAGAGCATATTGAAGGCTTTCATTTTAATTTATAAATTAAAATGTTAATATTCATGGAGAATGACATCTTGATGACTATTAACATATACTTCTTCATATTGGTACTATGAGATGACTAAATCCAAAATTAAGCACATGCTTTTTCCTAAAAAGTAATAGAACACATTAAAGTTCTGTATTCTGTGCCTGAAGTAATACATGCTATAAAGTAACATTTGCAATATATTTAGAATTTA
This sequence comes from Atrichornis clamosus, assembly GCA_013400975.1. Taxonomy (NCBI): domain Eukaryota; kingdom Metazoa; phylum Chordata; class Aves; order Passeriformes; family Menuridae; genus Atrichornis; species Atrichornis clamosus. The sequence continues at coordinate 49,967 of WBMZ01009133.1, read as the reverse complement.
TATTAGAAAAATTGGATCACATAGGCACTCGTTAAACATAAAAGTTTAAAAGAAAGCAGAAAAAAGCAATTTTAAAAGATAAAGTTATGGCCCCTGAGATTAGATACAGAGAGTCTACAAAATTAAAATGAATTAAATCAATGTTGGGATAAATACTGTTGGTACTTAGACTCATCTATAAAAACTGTTGTGTGCTCATAGGATGATCTTAAGAAAAAGCCAACTATATTCCATATTTCAGAGGTACAGTTTGAGCACTGAAGACAGAAAATGGAAAGATCTTTTTTTCACAGCTTTGGTGAGAATCCACTGGCAAAATTGTCCTCTCCTAACAACTTTGTAATACAATGTTTTCTGTGTGCCAGTGAAATCCTACTAGGAAAGGTAACATTTTCATTGTCAGATATCTTTACCTTCCCAAAGGACAAAGGATTTTAGATGATTTTCATTCAGAGATTTAGGAGATCCTGAAATGACTTTGAAATTTAAATTAAGAAATTATATGAATCATCATGGGTCTTCATGCTTGTTTTAATTCATGGTGATCATGAAATTGCTAATAATGAGAAACATAGGATGAAAAAAAACCTTTTTTAAAAAATGTACCCTCTGTATTTGACAAAGCTCTCACCATCTACTCCCACAATGTGAAAATCATGAAATACCTATTCTAAGGATATTGGATAGCATTTATTAAGGAAAAATATTTTTAAATCATCAGGCTCAAAGAACTTGTATCTAAGTTCTGCAAAATATGTATTTTTAAAAGCTGGTTGATTTTTTTTTTTACAAGTTGAGGTATATTTAATTTAAAAGTCACTCCCACCTGTCTCCTTTCTGGCCAAGCAGCCATTTTAGACCATTCTGAGATGCTTCATCTTAAGGCTGATCAACTCAAAATACCATGGCATGTTCCTTTGGGCAGCCAGTGATGCAAAGCATAACCCTCTCTTTCTGACATTTATTCTTGAAATCCTAGTTATTCACCTTGCTAGACAAATCACATATATTCTAATTAATCCACTTCTATTTCATCTCAGACATGAGTCAATCACAGTTCAGTCTTTTTATCAAGTAGGTAAAAATACAATAAGCAATTTCACTGTTGGAATTTAATAATACAGTTTTCCTTCCTATTGTTTTAAAACTCTCTTGCCATAAGATTCGGACTCATGGGTTTTTCTCACATTCGTCCAGAGAAGCTAATCCTCCCTTAAACTGCTTCCAAATTATCTTACACCTACTACCTGTCAGACCTCTCCCTTCCTAAGCCTCCCATCCTCTCTTTCATTTTCCTTCCCAGCTTTCCTGCTTTCCTTCCCAGCTATCTTTTTGGATGTGATACCTTTGGTGACCCTAACATCTTTATGATCTCTCATAGCATATTTTTTCAATTGTCTTTTGAAATCTGATGGCCCCAGTCCAGAGTCTGCTTATTGTTTGGGAGGTCTATGACCTTGAATCCTGAAGGAAACAACCTATTATTCAAAATGCAAATTTAACACACTACTTTTCCGTGAAGCAACATGCTTATGTTCCTGTACCTTCAGATATTCTGAAACTAGAGAAGAAATATGAAAAATGTTGACACTCAGTAAAATAAAATTTATTTCTCATTATTTTATTTACAAACAGAAGTACCATTTAGACCATTTAAGCCACTGCTTATGATTAGAATACAACACTTTTAAGGTGTTGCCTAAAAAATGACTTTCTCCTCTGGGTATTCATTTTAACCTTCTCTGTTACCTTCAAATACACATTCTGACATGCTGATGACAGTAAATACTGATGTTACTCCCTGCTCATAGCCTCGAAAATCCATGTTCATGAAGATCTGTAAGTTTTTGCCAAACAATACTAATTAGTTACTGTTATCTTTATTATGTCCATAGTCAAGAGCCAGAGTATCCCTGAACTGGAAGATATGTTGCTTTCTGTTCCCTTTCCTTCTCTGAATGCTTTTAGAAGATTGAAAATTCTCCTCAAATAAAGAAAAAAAGCTTCAGGGATGCTTTAATCTGTTTCCACAGATAATAGCTGACATGAAATTGCTATGCCAGACGGTATCACAGGAATAAATTTACAAGCAGTAGAAAAATATCCCAAGGAATCCAAGACTGCACATTATTAGCATATAAATTACACAAGTGAAGTAAACATGCTATTTCTGGGGCTACAAAAACCTTCTGTTATTAGTATTGTCACATTTAAAATTAAATTTAATTGAACAAAAAGATCATCTTTACTTCAAGATTAATACTGTTATTGATACTATTTGTAATGCAAAACATACAGGAATCTTAACCACTGAAAACCAAAGTATTTTCAAGTGCTTTCATATAGTAATGGACTGGGCTTTCTGGGTGCACACTATATACATTGTTCTTAAATTATTTGTCCAACTGTATGTAGCAATAAGCTTTTTATTTAGGTAAAACCCCTTCATTTCAACAGGTGGATGAGACATTTAGAAATGGGGTCAGTTCAGAAGCCCATGAGGAAAAAGATACCTCTTCAATGCACCCTTCACAGAATCATGGTTGGAATATCTGTTCCTATGCAAATTCTCTTTAGAGATGATAAAGACGTTTCATCAAGCCAGAAAGATTAAAAAATCAAGGATCCTAGGATAGCTAAGGCTATCTTTTTTGCACACCTAAAGGAGAATTGAAAGGGGAACTGAATCTTGAATCAATTGACCTAAAATCAAACAACTTAAATCAAGTGCCATCTATTTTTTCATCTAATTTAACTCTCATTGAGTACAACTGAGTCTGTGATATTTTACAGAGAGGTTAGGGAAGGGTAAGGTATTATATATCTTTATTTCCATCTGTCTATATTCTACACATAGTCTCATGTGTCTAGATCCGACTCCCTTGGTAGATCTGACAGAAAATAATCTGCTTTTATAAACAACATTAGTAAGATAAACTCTACTCTGCTGCCTCCAGAGTTTTCTTAGAATTGCATAGCAAAGTATTTCCCAGTGTCACAAAACACTTGCTGCATTCTGAGCCCTCGAGTGAGCACATCAAATCAATAATTGCTTAAGCATATGCTTAATAAGGCTAAAAAAGCATATGCATTTTGAGACTGCTTCTTGAATTCTTTTAAAATGTGTGTAGTTATTTTTTAGAGCATTACCTCATTCCTGTCTCTTCCTTGCCCTGTTTTCTGAGGCACAAAAAATTTTTGTTTTAAAATTGACCCATGCTTCTGGGTCTAAACATATTCATTATTTTGATCACAGCTTTTTTTTTCCTCTCTGGTAATGACAGAGTTAGCTATTTTTTGTTCAATGCTTATATAGCACCTGATGCAACAGTAGATGAAAAGTTCTGAGTTCTGACCTTCAAATCTATCATAGTAAGTTATAAAAGAAACAAAGAGAGTGTACAGGGATTTTCTACTTGTCACATCTTCCAAATAAAGAAGAGGCCATCAAAAAAAGCCAACAGATTCTGAACACCAAAAGGAAGTTAATCCTTTAGTAAAGGCTTTCATAAAATGGTTCTGACCTGACTTCAGAATTTTCCAAACATTTCCAGACACTAAGGACAAAGAAAATTGGTTAGTCATTTCTATGAACATATACCAAAATTTACCTGAAAGAAATCACCACAAAAGCCCTACTCCTAAAACATTATCTGAATTATGTAGGTTGGGGTTTTTTTCCTTCCTTGGTCCCAGGGTCTGAAAATCACAGAAACAAATCTGAGTTTCTCTCTAAGTTTATATTGTATTGTTATGTAAGGCAGAATTCAGCTTCATATGACCTGCCTCATCATGTCACTTCATTATTTTTCTAGTGTCTACATCTCATTTTGGGGGATTCTAAAAGTAAGAATCAGATATTTTATTTGTTCCAGCTACTATTGTTTTAAGATAGCTGCTATAATTACTTGCTCTTGACATGTGGCAAAAAGTTTAGGGTTATCACAGTTTTATTGCCCAGGCTCAGTGATAGCAACCAGGAAGATGTTAGGAGGTGCTGAGTCCACACACAACTTTCCAGCTTGAATCAATCTTCAGGTTGTTGTTCACCAATACTGTTCTATCCAACTGTTCATACATGGGTTTTAGCAAAACTGATGGTGTCTAACTTGTGACCTTTCTATCATGTTGAATCAAATGTCTTTGTGAAATTATTAAAGCAACTGATATCTTGCTTTTGCTCTCTCAGTCTGGCTTGTGGTCTGCCCTAGAGGTTGAATTTGCTGAATCATATTAGTGTCTTTGAAGGTGTTTTTCCCAGCTAGTTCCTCAAGTAATTGTACAGTGACTTGTAACAAAATACACTTGTATTGATGAAGTAAACTGTTGGTTCTTCCAATTGCTCTTAAATCCATTATCAACTAACTTTCCATTAGCAACAATTTAATAAAAGGCAATCATCTTGTATCTGGTAATTATGGTCTGAGAGCAATGAAGAATATTCTGATTATATGTAATATATATTTATGTCTTCATGCTTATACTTGAAGTTTGAATATGTGTATTGATAAAAATAAAGTTGAGCACTAAGACACTCAGATGGAGATCCTTGAAACAATGACTCCCATTACTGACTTTTATATCTCTCTGTAGGATCTAGTTTGAAGTTTGTCCTCATTTTAGCAAGGTTTAGGGCCAGATGGTATCCAGAGCCTTTTTACAACTTAAATAATTCTGTGTTGTCTTTATAGATCTTCTGGAGATGAGTGTAATGAATCACCATTGTAAATAAAGCATCATGGAAGATATAAACTGTCTTCCACTATTCATAACAGACTAGTGAGAGTGGAAATAAATATCTGCAGTAAAAAACTATTGATAACAATAAGTGTCAACACTGTCAACAGCCTGAATCTTGTCATTTTTCAGGGCTTTACACAGACCTTCTTTTCTATTTGAAAGCTTTCCCATCAGATGTGAATTGGTTCTGACTGAGTGGTCTTGTGAATAGGCTTACTCACTTGATTCTTCATGTTAAACCATTTTCTAACATCTGACAAAAAAGTCTAGCTTGGTATTTTGTGCCTTGGAGGAACCAAATTGTAACAGCTCTCAAGAAAGGATAGACTATCTTTGAAGAAGATATAACAATAAATTATAATCATAATTGATATTCCACTCTGCACTGACTAAAAAAAGTGGAACATAAGGAATTTCACAGAGTGTGCTGCATCTCAAACCAGGAAATCTGATTAATGCAGCAGCACACTAATTAGAACTGGACCAAATTATTTTCCTCTAAAAATGCCAATTCATCAAGTACCAAGTACTTTTAGAAACTTCTCAGTTTTTGAAGAAACTTTATTTGAGAAAGAATTTTCAGAAACCCCAACACTAATATAAAATAAAAAATATATATCCATCTTTTTCTCATATTTTCCTTCTTATATAAACTTAAAATGTTCTTAGTATCCAGCAAACACTAGATATCAATTTGAACATGACTTAAACATTACTGTAGGATGAATTAAAATGCAAACTTCTTTTATCAACCAAGGAAAATAAATTGAATGCAGTAATTCATTTTAAATTATCCCCTCTCATAAAGACAACACATAAAACTGTCAGATATGACTGTCACACAATCAATTTACCCATTCATGTAAAAACATTAACTCCAAAAATTTAATTCCATTTTTCCCTTGATAGAAAGCAAAACCTAAGTTTGATCTCCTAAATTTGCTCTCCTTACATGCAGCTGCCTCTGGTCCTGAGACAGACTTGGCTTGCACACCAGCACCACACATGCTGCAGTAGCCACAGCTCACACTGCAATTAGGAATCTTTCCAATATAATTATAGTATTTGAGCCAAACATTGGAACATTTATTGGTCAGATACTTTGATTTAACCAAAATGAGAAGAAGATGCAAACCACATTAAAATCTTTTGAAGCATCTAAAACATTGTTTTTCTTTAATTACAGGTATTTGGGGACTTTTCTACCTCATCTGAGGCATTAATTACCCTACTACTGATTAATCATGGCATCTCCTTCACTGTCAACATTTCTAAATAGAATAAAAAAGGAACATACCTTGATGAAAAAACCTGGAAAAAATCTCTTACTCTTTCCTGATTGACAAAAAGATTTTTTTGTTGTCTTTATGCCTTTGAAATTGACTGTGCATGTTCTGCAGTCAATGGGGAGATCTGCCAATCTTATTTTAGATGGCTTCAGACCAGAATTTCCTGAGATGTTTACCCTAATAAGCAGGAGCACATGTCTCTTGTTTACCAGTTGAATATGGGTAGAAGAGCTCTAAAGCTGTGGTTGACTTCAGATCTGGACATTAGTTGCTACATTGTCCCTATCAGTAAGCAATCTGTCAACACACTGATAGCCCTGATTCCATACATGCTTCTGTCACATGCCTTGTTAAGATTGATTGTTCTGTGCAGCAGCATTGAATTTCAATGGAAAATGTCAGGTAATTCTAATTTCTTTTTGGAAATATATTAGCAAGCTATTCCTAGTATTATTTAATTAATATGTATATGTAAAGAATTCTTGAAAAAACTAAATACCACTTCCAAATAAAACTTATGCTGTATGGAACTCTCTGTGAAAGCTTAGAATAGTACTGTTTCCTTAATAAATATACTTCAATCTTTCAAACTTAAAAAAAAATAAAAGTATAGAACTGACAATATTAATGAAACATCTGCTCTTGAACAGTTTTAATTCTTTTCTGTTCTTGGACAATTTCAGTTCCTTTTTCTTCTCCATTGTGTCAACCAAAATTCTCTTTCTCACAGGAAGCTGAGACAAGTGCTGTGCTTATATTCACAAAAAAGGTAAATTGATACAGAGTCCATTTTCTTCACTGGAATTATATTGATTTGTAGCAATTGAGGATCTAGATCATGAAAGTATGTGTTGATTACTGGTTGTCCCCAGAACTCTCTGTTAATGACCTCTCCTTCAAACTTGAGTATAGCTGATCTTCTCTGTCATTTAATAACATAAAAGGTATAAGTTAACCAGGACACCTTGATATTTATTCACAACCCGAAGGTTACACCTAAGTGTTGCAAATATTAGTAGATAGAAGACAGTCCTTAGACCACTTCAAAGATTTTTGTCTTAGTAGAAAGGCCACAGGGTAATTTTAACAGAAGTTGTCATTCAGCTGGCATGTAAAGCTTAAGACGACTAAAATCTTTGTCTGGTTTTTCTGTTTAATTATGCTTTTACGTATGATAAGTAATTGAAACAAATACACACACACACAAAGATGTTTTTATATTTCTAAATATTGTCATGTATGACTGACTCTGTATTCAAGGAAAAAGAAATCTCCATTTTTGTTCAAGATGGTAACGTGAAAGAAAAATAAATTAAAACTGACTCATTTTGGATTTTTTTATTTCCTCTGGCCTTGGAAAATATATTATCCCCATTAAATATTATTTATATCCTTTAACTGATTTATTAAAAATGTCAAATATGTGTAAGTTTTTCCTCTTAAGTTCTTTTTAACTTAAAGTTCCCAAAATAGTGTCTACTTCACAATTCACACATTTCTTCAAAAGTGTAAATTGGGGGGAAAAACCTGTTTAAGCAGCAGGAAATTGAATGGCAATATGATGCCTCATAGGTGAAAGACAATACAATTTTTTTCCCTTCTACCCTTTGATACAATTGAAATTGATATTGTGGATGGCAACTTCTCTTACAAAACATAGGTACTTATGTTGCTATTTTAATATCAAACATATTTCATTGTCTTGGTGCTATAGCAGTGATCACTACTGAAACTGGCACAGTCCAATAAGTCATAACTTGTTCAGAAAAACAATTTCCAACTTCATTTGACTTCTGACCTTAATGAAAAAATAAAGGAGTTGTGTCTTTGGAGTACTGTTCAATACAAGAGTGGTGGGATGACCTTGGCTGATGCCAGACGCCCACTAAGCCTTTCTATCACTCCCCTCCTGAGCAGGAAAGCGGGGCGAAATAAGATGAAAAAGTTCATGATGAGGCTGAGATGAGGAAAGTTGAGATGAGGAAAGGGAGAGCACTCACCAAGTACTGCAATGGGCAACCCAGACTTGATTCGGGGAACGTAATTTAATTAATTGTTGCCAACTAATAACAGACTTCTGGAGTCACAGACAAAAGGGACAAATGTTTTTCCATGTCCTCCATTAAAAACCTCTCCCCAAATTTTCTAAAATATTTCTGGGTGTATATTTATTCCTTTATTCCTTTCTCCATGGATAATGTAGTTATGGTCTCTTTTTGTCACCAAGTCCCATGCTTTAGATCCTACTGATCTTTCAAAAAATAATTTATCCCAAATTAAAATTTTGTGAAGTACAAAAAGACATGGTTCATTATTTCATTTCTTCTTTTTTGTCGCAATCCTTGGACGTTCAGTGGATCCTCCTTTCTTACCATGCAGAAAACAGTCATATTTGGGGGTTTTCCTGCTCCATTCTCCTTGAAAAACAGCTGCCTTCCCTATCAATGGGTCACATGAATGAATGAGCCACAACTAAGTTAGGAAATATGTAATTGTAATCATGTACTAAAATTTGCTCCTGCTTGCTTCATGACTTTTTGCTTTAGAATTCATACATCTGAAATCTTAAGTTGATTTGATTCACTGTTTTCTTTATTGTGTTTGTTTTATGAGCTGATTATTAGTACCCAGCCACACTATCCAGGTAATAGTTTATACTCTCTGTGGGCTACGTGATGGTTCCTGCCTATCTACTGAGATGTTCTCCTGAAGATTCTCACTGAGTTTAAGTGACCAGGACCATTCCTTCCTTGCTTCTGTTCCTGGAGTTCAACTCCACAAAACAATCTTTTTTTCTTTTTTCCCCAAAGCTATTCTGGAGACAAGCATTCTTTTTTATTTTCTGCATGTGTTTCTACTTTCATCTTCAAAGCAGTATTTTATTTGGTTTGTTTGGATGAAGTATTTTCTCTTCTAAGAAACTGCTACTCTTTCTCTGAATTTTAAATGAGAACATTAACATCTACTTATCATTAACACCTACATTCGACTTGAGATTTATTGTTCTGTAATCCAGTCTGGGGAAAAAAAGATTCTTATGTTTCAACATAGAATTCAGTAAGATGTAGACAGTCTCAAAAGCTTGTATTTGCACATTTTCATATATTTAAAGCATAAGGAGGTTTTTTTGCACAGAGCACTTGTCTGTTCTTAAGTATATCATTCAAGTACAATCATAACTATATGTAGAATTCTTATCACGTGAATAGATCAATTATTTTATACCAGTGAAAAAGACCAAGTAAGCAAGAAATCTCAAGTAGCATATAAAATAAGATAAATTTCAGTTGATGCAAATACAGAAAACAACAGGTTTTCAACCTAAAAGAATTTAGAATGCAAAAATACATTAAATAGTGCCATCAAGTATACTGCTAAGGCTTTCTATATATTAACTAATATATTCACATGTCTATCAGCTCCTAACTTGCTTTAAGAAATTAATGAGAGTCTTGGACAGCAGACTGTGATTAATAAATTGTGATACTTCAAGTTCTATTAGGACAAGGTTTCCTGAAATCACTCATTAAAAACATTAATTTACAAAGTAAGTTTTTCAAAAGTATCATCAAAAAATGGAAAGCCTTGATAATTTGTGGAATATTAGGCGTTCACAAATATTTGATTAGAGAATTCAAGACAATAATTCCTTTAATATTAAAAAAAATTACAGTATGTGTTGATTAAATTATAATAATGTTTTTCATTACACAATTTTTCATTGTCTTCCACTCACCAATAAATTTAAGCAGATTAGGAAATCAATGCTTAATGTAAACCACTTTAAAGATCATACAATGAATCTGAGAAGAGAAACTACATCTCTGCTAGCATGTCATTATACAACAGTTCCAAATCCTCAGTCAAAAACCTGAATTAGAAAACTGAGGAAATAAATGTGAATAAAATTATTTTTGTATATTCTTCTAAAGGAAGCCACCTATATACCTAAAAGAATTGCTCTTTTCGGCTGGTGCCTGGTGAGTGAAATGAAGTTTTTTTTAAAAATTAGCTTAACCTTTAATAGAAAGTGATAATTTAAAATTAGTCCTTTGATGTTTTATTATGAATCTATTGGAAAGAAGAATAGTATTGCAGTTCAAAAGGCTGATGACAGGAAATATTTGACTATTCATTCTGAAAAGTGACACAATTAGTGACAGGTATTGAATAGTAGCAAGCTCTTCAAAATTACAGAGGCAAAGTTTTCAGAAATAATCTCTATTGTTTCTTACAGAATTATAATATTTTGTTCTATGTTTTTAACAAATATATGGAATTGAGTTTCTGGGGATGTCCTCTATAAAGTTCTGCAAGGCATCCATAGGAAAGAATTAGCTTTAAAAAAAATTATGTGTATTAGGGTAACTCCTACAGATTTACAGTTTATTGAACTTTTATTGAATTTTATATTTTTTAAAACTAAATTATCTTTGTGCAAGTGGGGAAATAATGAAACATTGAAATAGCTGTTCTGGAATGCACTTTCTGGAATACACTTGATATCTGAGTTTTTAATTCCTCTTAGGGTTTTTATTCTGTAACTCTGTTGCTTTGTTGAAAAGATCTAGAAATCAGGAAAGATATTTTTTCTTAATGTATAGCTTCTTTCTTCATTTTAGGGCGTTTTTACCTCCTTTTGAAGGAGAATTCTGAAAGAAATTATCAAATAAAAGAAGACTGGTCACAATCAGAGAATATTTGTCTACTAGGAGTAGGTCAAAGTAGAAAATGTACCCTGCGTGTGGGTAAAGATTTCTACAGATCAGAGATATCTTATAAGAAGACGAATCTTAAGCAACTGGGCACATTGATTTTCCTAAAAGGCTTAGAAAAGATCCTAAGACTTGCTAGGCAAGATCTAATTTTTAGCTATCTGGAGTTAAATGGCATAATCCACACTAAATGAGGTACTTTAAATTATACATAAAAAAGACAAAAAACAATGAGGAGTCACCCAAGGGATCTTTTCTGGAGTATTCTAGTGTTGTTTCAAATTATATTAATGATATTAATGACTGAAAATAGAGGCTAGCTTTCTGTTTGCAGAACACAAAAGCCATAGAAAGCTGCAAGTTTAACAGGGAACATGGTTATAATTAAATTAAAATTATAAAAAAAATAAATATTTGGGTAAAAAGCATTCGGTTCAGTAAGAGTAGATACAAGTTTCTTTAATCTTGCAGGAATAATCAACAAATAGAATGTACAAAATGGTAAGCAAGTCTACTACATTTAAAAAAAAAGTACCTATAAGGGACAGACCGTGAACTGCACAGAGTCTATAATGCCACGCAACCTTGAGAAAGGCAGACACCATTCCAGGACATAGAAACAGTGCTTTCTGCAAGACATGTGCAGTCATTCTTCTTTGCTGCTTGAACTGATAAAGCATCCAGTGTCCAGTTTTTGAGCATGGTAGCCCACCGCATTTGGCGTAACTGAAGAAAGTGCACAGAAAATAGAAATACTGAGAGCATGAACTATGAGGAAATGACTCAGTTCGCATAAACATGAGAAGAAAAATCTTAGAGATGATCTTACAATTAACTACAAATTTGAAAGATTTAATTTTGTAGTATAAACAGAAAAAAAAAAAAGAAGGGCAAGAGACAAGGAAGACTATTAAAGCAATAGAAATTTACACTGAGCTTCTGAAAGAAAAACCTGAGTAGCACTGTTTTAGGAAAAAAAGGAGATTTCCATCATAGTAAATTTTCAGGAATAGATTGGACAAATGAGATTGGTCCTATTATTCTTGGGTTTGTAATTGTGAGTGGACCACTGGGCCTTCTGATGCCCCTTTCAGGTCTGCACACTTTGACTCCTTCTCCATGTTTGAAGGTGTCATTGAAAGTTATGGCAGGAAAATGTATTCTGCTGTGATTACATCACAAAAAGCTCTGGTTAAAAAAACATGAGAGAGATTCACAACTGAAATATATGAAAACACTTTCACAGAAGAAACCAAAACAGAAGTATTCTCTGATGAAATAGTACCTCACACAAACAGGACTGATGTAAAGGTGTATATTCTGAGTATTTTAGCAATTTTGGTCTAATGAAAACCTAGTTAAGTCCTTGTTCTACTAGTAAGTTTTTCCCATACTCTGTCTTGTCTGAAGTGAAAGAAATGGCTATCATTAACAAAGAATATTTGAAAAATTATTACATATGGAATATCTATAAATGACTACATTACCTAAGCAAACAAAACTTTTTTCTTTCACTGTTTCTATCAAAATTAAGGAAATGTAGTACATATTTACTGCTTTCTCTTCTGCCCATATCTATTTATATTTGCATATTATTTTAAGATTTAATCACTACCCAAAAGAATTTGAATTTAGGAATCTACAAATTCAGATGATCAGCAATGAAATACATGTTCACCACTTTTTCAAATCCAGGGAGGTTCACATGTAAGAAAAGGTTATTAACCAGTAAGCTGATATTTTTAGCTAGTCATCCAATAGATGCTACATATATAACATTATATAATATCATAATTTTATTATTTTTTTTTTATTCTTAAGCTACAAGGGATCTTGCACTACAGTAGAAAATGTTATGTGCTGAATTGTATTTGTGAGCAAATTCTAAGGAAATAAAACGAGAAGAGGATATTTTTTTACTTCAGAAACCTACAGTGTACACCATTCTTAACTTTAGGCTAAATACAAAACTCTTTTTATAGCCCACAAAGAGAGATGGACACTTCCACAGTGTGACTTAAGGTAGATGAGTTAAATCACTCTTGAAGAATATATTTTTCTCCATGGTCTTCAAAGGGAATGCAGTGTAGATGGAGAGATGCTCAATTTTATTTATGCTCAATTTTTAACAATGTAAGGTAAGGTGAGATGAATCTTTATGTCTTGTCTGTGTCCTAGAAAATAGTTGTATCTATAATGGTCACTTTAAAATTAATCTAAAAAGAAAAATCTAGACTTGGAAACATATCTATTTTAGAGTACATCAGTGCCTCCCCCTAAAGTTGAAGCAAACTAATACTAAGAACGTTGCATTATTCCTGCTGTAATTAATCCTTAAAGTCATTCTGTCTAGACCATGTCTGTGGATGAGAAAAAAATCTGTCTAGTTCTTATTAAGGAATGTAAATAACAGAGGTAGGAAAGATTAGAGAGTAAAGCTGAAAACATGTTTCAGAAAGTGTCTCATCCATTCTTCTCTCTGAGATCACCAATCTTTTTTTGCATGATAGTCTCTATATAGTACGTCCCAATGTTCCTATTAGAGAGTACTTTTGAAGACTTAGCTGCTTCCTTAAGTGATTAAATGGGAGCTTAAGCAGTTTTGAAATCCAACTGTGGAGTTTTAAATAATTATGAAAACGTTCTTATTAATAATAAGAAGAAGGAAAAAAGAAGAAAAAAAAGAGGAAACATTAATTATTTAAGCAAGTAGCTGGGTTTTTTTAGTAATATTAATAACATATAGCAATAGTAGCAATATTAGCAGTCAGGTCTCATTAAATAAAAACAACACCATCAATCTAAAGCCTTCTGTGTTCTTTCACTCATAATCAGTCCAAGAATCTACTCTGTGCAAAACCTATCTACCTATCTAAGATATGTGACAAAAATCTTTACCATGCAAGGAAAGAAAAGTATGCTGGAATTTTTCCTACAGCTGTCACACACGTATATAATCCAAAAATGTGGTAACAGGATGGGACTTCAAGCTAATATTAAGGCAAAATATAGGCAAACTCCAATGCTGTAATTAGAAAAAAATTCAGTATTTGCATTGCTGTAGATGAAACTAGAATTTGTTTCATCATGTGTGTGTCTTTCCCAAATAGGAAAATATGATTTTGACCATAAACTGAAACTAGGGACAAAGTTTGAACAGAGTGGAAGAAGTTTTTCATTTCTTTTAAAACCTAATAGTGCCCAGAAACCACAACACTGAAGCATGTTCAAATATCTTGCTGCTTTTTTAGCAAAACAATTAGCCTTAATTTAGGAAAATGTCCACTCCCCACACCCTTAATCACTTTGGGATAAATGGAATCTGAAAACCCACACAGTTCTGCCTACCTGTTTTAAATATTTCACAATCATTGATTTTTTTTGTCTGAAACTCTAGAATTCAAATGAACACAAGGAATATAATAGAAGAACAGATTCTTCTTCCTAAGCAGTGCTGTTTAAAATACGTTCATTTTTTTCAGAGTGAAACATATTCAGAAGGACCTGGCCTCCTGCTGTCTTTTTTTAATTTCTCAGAGGGTCTTTATACATATGGGTGATAAAGAAGGAAAAAGGTTTTAGATTCAGAAAATAAGAAAGTATTTTATCGCCTTGCATAGAATAAGGGAAAAAGTTAAGCCAGCTACAGTACGTGACTCACTTTCCATTTCAGATTTGCAATGAAAACTGAGAAGAAATGTAGTATTTCTTAAAAGTAATGAGTGGAAATATCTTTTGATATTTATGTACAATTTTTTTACCAGAAAAATATCCTGAGAATCATTTTAATATTTCTCCTTTAATGAAATGTAGAAGGCCTATATTTTCGCTAAATTATTTTCTACTCTTTATATATATTTAAAAAATTAATATCAAATTATTTAATGCAAAGGCATAAAATATCACTTCCTGCATTTCAGGGGCTACTATTAGCTGAAAGGAGACTTTTGGATCAACCAAATAATGTAGTCCTTTCTCTTCATTTTCCCAAAGAGTAATTTTCCTGTATGAAGATAGTAGCCTTTTGTGTCAGCAGGATGTCCTAAGACTTATTTGAACATTGTCAGATTTATTGTGCAATTATGCTTTCCTACTGTTGGTTTTTTACACTTTTGATAGTCTCACCCAGTCTGCTTTTTCACCTTCTTTGTGACTATCCTTGAAATGATTAATTAGATGTGATTATTTCCTGATTTTCCTTCATAAAAACATATTTTCATTGTTCTTTGGCTTATCGGTTTCTATCTCCTTGGTATTTTTAGTATCTGTACGGTACACCTGGATACAACCATGGACAGTAAGAAGCAAAATTTATGTCTACACCTGCCTTTTTTGGTAAGTAAAACATTTTCTCTCTCTTCAAATGATGTTCAATTTCATAAAATAAAACACATTCTGGAGGATTTTTTTTCTTTTTTCTTTTTAATGAATCTGTCTCCATTGTGGTTTTGACTGTCTCCAGGCTAGTCAACAATTACTTATATTTATTTCCAAATATCCACTACTTTACTGGTCTGGATTCTCTAAATCACAAGTATATTTCATGAAACTGTTCTTTTTCCAGTCACTTTTTTCAACGGCTCTGAACTGAAGTCTCAAGATTTCTATTAAATTTTCATCATCTCTGCAATATGTTTCAAGATCTCTTTACATTGAATATGGCCTGTACTATTTAAAATAGTCCTCAGGATTGATCTCTTTGTCTTTTCAATGTGGCATATAATCAAGTCAAATGACTTTCAGAGTAAAGATTGGACCAGTAAGTTTAGTTGTAGTTCATACTTTTTGCTATAGATATCATTTGAAAAAAAATGAGACATCTTATGTTGTTACGTAGTTAATTAATATGAATCAGAGGAAAATATCAGTCAGAAATAGAACCTGTCTCATACTACAATAGTCATTCCTGTGAGATTTCTAAGACAGGAAATGAAATGTTATGCTCTGGAGTTAGTGTATTGGAATGGAGATTATTTTATATTCTCCTTATTGATCTAGGTAGGAGTAAAAAGTCAAGTTTGATTATATTTTTTAATTACAACTGAATCATGACATGTGAAACACACAAATATAAATCCACAAATGCAAAATTAGATGGATAACATATGGCAAGTGACCTGGAAATAGATAAATGTATTTAAGAAAATGCAATGTACTTTTGCTTGATAACTCTTAATCCTGAAAATTGGAGAGAAGATATAACATAATGAGTGAAGAGGACAGCAAAACTTTGGAAAATTGCAAGGTACAAGAAATTAGAGCGCCTCAGTGATAAACTAAAAATTGGTATTGTAAACACACTTACAATCTGAATGTGAATCTAATTCTAACCCATGAGGTATTCTTGTATTTTATACAGCTTTCCACAAAATTGTCTGAAAAATTATATAAAATTGCCATTACTTTAATACAAAGTCTAAAACGAAACCAAATCAAACAAAAAGAAAATCTACATCAAAGAACAAAGTTATGTAAGAAAGGGAATATCAGAGACAGCAGTAAAGGTTATGTAAACTTCTTTATATCCCAAGAAACAAAAAAATCACTAGAGGTTTAATTAGCCATATATCTCAACTTTCTCTCTTAAGTACTTCTTTGGAACCAATCATTATTGTATTCAATGACCATGTAAGCCTTTATTATAGTCTATCAGTACTTTCAAAAAATGTATAAACAAAACGAAATGATGCCAGGAAGAGTTTCCTGGCACTGTTTCATGTAAATCTAAGAAATGCTGTTCAAATAGTGACAGCAGAGCTGATACCACTCCCATTACAAGCCCTGTCAGAGATTCTTTAGAGCCCCACAAAAACTTGGCATTCCTTTGCTGTGGTTCTTTGATTGCTTGTGTTATATACTTGGAGTTCTTCCTCTAAGAAACCCACCACTGTTTAGGGCCCAAACAGTTTTTAATACAGACCATGATTTACCACATGCTTTACAGGATGCTGTATCAAATACTTAGAAAGTAAACTATCAACAAACCATTTCTGGATTTATAGCACTGTATTAATAATTCAGTGACTAACTTTTTTCACATATTTTCTAGTAGATGGTAGTTGTTGGTCACCATATGTGATTTATCATGGAGTTTCATATTATTTACAGTAAAATTCATTGAGTCCCATCATGTCAGAATTCATTTGCATTATAAACTGTACAACACAGAAGACAAACTCTGTCCTGACCAACCTGTTAAAAGTAAAGAAGTCAAATACTCAATGATTGAAATGTTAGAGTGTAAGTTTTGATGAATTTAATATCAGCAACTATTGAAAAAACCTAACTTATATTAGCATTATTTTTTGACAACATCTCCTTTTAATTATGAATTTGGTTATATCTATCATAGGCATAAACCCTTCATATTGACTATTAGTCCCCAACTACCTATTCCTGTGTTACAACTAGTTGAAACTAACATTCCGACAACTTGTTCAGGCTGCCAAAATCACTTCAGAGGCCTGCTCAACATTTAGAAAGAAACTGAAAACTCTTTTTGTCCTTTGTGTATATTTTCCTCAATTAGTGATTATGCACTTGTCCAACACTTCTCTTTTTCTTATGTTATCTTCCTTTGTTCTTTTTGCACTTTTTTTTACAGGCTGTAAAACTTTATTTCTACTCATGTTTTCCCTGGAAAGTAAGTCCTTAAAACAACAGTGATTCACATTCCATCTGTTCCCAAGGCTCATTTGCTAGCTTTTGTTTCTGACATTCATCTATGTCATCTATTTTATCTGCTTGCTCATTTTGCCACATCCTGTATTTCTTCATAACATCATTGACACTACCAAAGTTTCACAAGGTCAGATAACGAGATTCAGTCACATATTTGAACAATGATCAGTCTACGCTGATCTAAATCATATCAGCATGTAGCCATGTTCTTGATCTGTTAAAATTTTTTCCATCCTGGTTTTACACAATTATATTTGTTAACAATGTGATTCAAGCAAGACTGATCTAGAAAGTTTCAAATATACTTTACCTTGCTATGATACTAAAACACACTGATTTCAAGGATGAACTGAACTGAATTGAATGAGTTCATTGATCTTTCTCAAATTATGTGTTTCTATTCCATTCTAGCTGGTAAACTATTTTCACACTTTAGCACTGAAGTGCTTTTTAATCTGTAAAACATATATTTTGAACACAGTTTTACTTAGTTTCTTCTGTTGCACTTAGCACTCTTCAGTGTCATTGTTCATGACTGTGGTATGTTTACAGAACAGGGTGATCTTGAGGTGGAATGAACAAGAAGTAATGGCTGGATTTGTTGTTGTTGTTTTTTGTCAAAAGGAGTTCAAGTTACAACTTTCCTTATCAAATGCTTGTCTTTTTGTGATACAGAAAGCTCTTTCCTGAAGATAGTGTAGCCAGAGCTTGAGAAGGGGTGTAAAATTCCATGCTTTTATAGTGCATCTCCAGAACAGTGGAGTACAGTTATTGAACCAAGATTGCACATTAATTTAGTTTATATCAACGGGGAGGCTGGAGTTTCTAGGCTGTTAATGTAATTTCCACTCACACCAATTTCTAGAGAACAGAGGCATCTCACCATATAAATCTGGCTTCTTAAAATGACACAGGTGAACACACTCCTCTGAATGGTGTTTGGGCATTAGAGATTTTAATTATTATTATTATTTCTGACATTCCTTATTACTCTCCATACTCAGATAAGCACATTGACTGAAAATTTCGTTAATTACACATACCTTCCACACTTAAGTAGCCCAACAAGTTTCAAACCCCACTGGATCAAGATGTTATTTATAGAAGAGTCAACATTGACCGAAAGAGGGATTTTCAATCTTTTGCAGGGATGGTTCAAGCTGTTTCTGGAGGATAGACTTTTTTTTTACTTAACTTTGTGTACTTAACACACAAAGTATTTCCAGACAGTTAAAAATTATGTAGTCATTAATAATTTCAGGCACTTACTATTCATTGATAAATCAAGTATCCATAAGTACTTGAGCTTTCAGCAGACAGCATTCAGAATTAGAATACACCACGATTTTGATCTATAGCTGGGAACCATAGCAAAGAATTAGGAATCTACTACCATTGCATCTTCATTTTCCCTTTCTTTACAATCAATAAAAGAAATTTTTATCATTTAACTAGTTAAAAAAAATTCAAATTATTTTTGTTCTGTATTTACTCCAAGCACAAAACAAACAGCTAATCTTTTATTCACTCACAGTATAACACCCTGCTCTTAGACAACAGAAAATAATTTATTTCCCATGCTAACATTCCTTCTAGATATTACCCAACATGAACATAAATTGCAAAGTAAACATTACATGATAAAGGTATCAAAGTAGTTGCTCCTAATCTATTTTAACTCCTGAAAGAAGGATGACTTGAAATATGTGCTTTCAGGGCTAAGAATGACTACAAAATTTGGAGTAGTTTATGGAAGGGCTAGTTATTTAGTGATTAAATTGTTCATACGGAAATAAAGACACATCCTGTTCGATAATCAGTGAGCACAGCATTGAATGATCTGGAGGTAACAATCCACGACAGGTATTCTAGTGTAGGACAGACCCATATATTTTATAGAGTATCTTATGAAGAGGAGAGGATGTAATATGAGATACAAATTTATTTGCCTGTTTGGGAGATGGTATATCCAGTTCCTTTTTTGGATGAGAGGAAAGATACAGATCTTAATTTCAGCATTCAGCATATTTCATCAATCAACAAACTTAGATTAAATTGTGCACTTAATATTCTTTTCTGTCAGATGTCGTTTTAAATCCTTCACAAGGTAACTAATCGCTTATTGTCCTGCATTTATATAAAAAAATTAGCACACTTCTATGTACTTTTCTAATATCCTGAATCATAAACATGTATAGTTGCAGGTATATGGAATGTATATACCTGTTAATATTTATAATTTTAATTTATTTGTGTGGATTATATAGAGTAAATATATATCCTAGGTCTATATGTGGGTCCATTTGCTGTCAGTTCTGATCTCTATGCCTTTTCTTAGTTATGCATGTCTTCAAAAAATATTTTTAAAAAAAGAAAATATAACAATTATAGTTCGAGTACACAGGTATGTGATATTCAAAATATATATAATAGGAGACCATTAGGAAAATGACCAAATATGTAAAGAATTTTAAAAGGAAGAAAATTAGGTAGAACTGATCTAGTTTTAACAAACAAGAAGAAAACCAAATTTTTCAATAACAGAATTCACCAAATTGTCTGTTATTCGCCCCATTTGACTTTAATAAGATAGAACTAGTTGGTTGCTATTTTATCACTATATCCAAACACCTTCTACACTAGCTAGTTTTGTAGGTCTGTTTATGAACTTATTAAGAAGGTTGCTAGATCTTACAAATACATGAAGTTCATGTGGTACATATGAACTTATTAAGAAGGTTGCTAGATCTTACAAATACATGAAGTTCATGTGGTACATATTTACCAGTGAAACCTATAAATGTAGATATTTCTTGTGAAATATTTCTTAGACTACTACTTGCTTGTTAAGCTATTCCAAGATGAAAATTATTTTGGACCAGGAAGTATCAACAGTAGCCAGATTTACCTCAGTGAATTTGTGGTATCCATACATTCACTCTGCAAAAATGTTTTCCGGATGACAACAGACTGCAGAATATTGTCAAAATCAAGGCCAAGCACACAAGAAAGTGTCTAAGCTTGGTCATAGTAGTGAAATTGACAATGCCAAGTGAGGTGCTGGCAATAACAGTCTGAAATCACACTAGTTTTAGAATTGGATCTGCAGGTCCAGATGTACGAAAGAAAACATGTGTCCTGAATCCCCCGTACACCATTAGGTGTCCATTTAATGGCCATAGCACAGGTGAAGGAGACAAGAAGAAAGGAAATGTCTACATCTGCTTGCAAGAAAGCAAATTTTTGTATTTTATAAGATAGCACAGTAACACAAAATAAACCTCTTTTTTATACTCAGAGATACATTCTTTCATACTTAATTTAACACTCTCTGTTTCATGTTAAATAAGATTGAAGAAAATATCCCTTATATCCCAGCCTAGTTTGCCTCATGGGCTTTAGAGGATTTTTCTGGGAGGTGGAAATATGTGCTGGACCGATCTGCTGTTGAAGGTGTCTGTCCAGACCTTTTAAAATGCAGTGAAGCCAGTAAAATTAACTATTGATAAAATCAGAGTACATGACTACTACTTTCCACCTCTGATTTGATTAAATGTCTTTGCACATATGAAAGTGAGCAGTTGGAGGAGGTTCATGGCCTGAATCTGTATAGTTTTTTCTAAGTCGTCTAGTTTAAACTTGGTGTAATTGTGTTTATTTCATCTAATTAATCTGATGGAAGTAAGTCAAACAATTAATCACATTCTGATTCCTTATTTGGATGACAGGGAGCATTATGAGTTCTATTCTGAACAAGTGTTCCTTTATGTAGTTGATCTACAACTAGAAAAAGTTTTATGCACTGACAAGAGTGTTCTTATGCATCTTGAGACACTGTTTATCTCTAGGTATTAATGCTGAATTCATGCTTGTATGTTGTTTGAAGTAACTTTTCTCTGTCTAAGTTCAAATTTTCTCAAAGCACAAAATCTGTCAGTATAGTAAGAAAAAAGTAAATATTTTGTTCCCCAGACACTGAAAAAAACATGTTAAAGAAATATTAACAGTATTCTTGATCTTGAGAGTTTAAATTGATTTTTTTCACCATGAATTAATATCCAAAGTGTTGTAGAATGGAATACAGGGTTAATTTTTTACATATTTTTTAATATTTAAGAGACAGACCATTTTACCAGCTTTCTGCATTCAAAATAACAAGGCTATTTTCCTGGAAAAGTACAGTATATTGTAGACTTTCTCTTTTTTCTTCCCTTTAATGTAAATCATATTTCGTCTGAGTAAATATATAGACTTGTTTGTTAAAAGTTCTATGGATGTACCTAGAAGAGGAGTTTGAACTTCACTGACACTGATTGATGTCAATAGTTTGTCTGCAAGGCCTAGTCAGTGATGTGGCATTACAACAGAAACACCAGACAAGTATTCATCAATTTTTTAAAGTATAAAATAGGCAGGAAGACACTAAAAGTGCTATCTAAATCTTCCTACCCTTATTTATTGTAAGAAGACAGCTTGGTACAGCTGTAATCACTTTTAAAACATTCCAGAATCTTCAGGTAGGTGAATTTCAATTGTTCACAGCAGTGAAACAATTTAGCCTGTGTCGCTAGCGAGCCCGGACACCAACGACACGGACGGCCTTATGTAGATGCAAACCGACCTCTTTATTATATTTACAAAGGTGCTTATATACCTTAGCACGCTGGACTAACATAAGGCCATCGGTTCACTGACCAGCCACCCTCCAGAAGGGATTGGTTGGACCCAGCAACTCTTACCTCATGTTTTCTTCTTTGGTCTCATAACAAGCCCATAGTTTACAATACTTTTAGATTGTTTTCCTGCAGCATCCTTGAGAAAGCCTTGCTTTCTCACAGACACTTGTCAGGAAACTGAAATCTCTTTGCACCCAGGCCTGTAACAGCCACAAGCTTGAATGCAAACATAGCATAGGCTCCTTATAGAGGTGCAAACAGGCCGAAGGAGAAGAAAGTTGATTATTGGCACCCAGTCAATACTTTGCTCCCAGGACATGCCACAAGTTCCTTTTTACCATAGTTCCATGAGCATCAACTACCGTCTCAGCTTTCAGTCCATGGAGTCCTTACCCCAGGTTAAAATCACTGGATAATTCAAGAGTGACTTGAAGATGTCTCTAGGATAACTGCTGGCTGAAAGAAGGGTCAGCTATGAGATCAGACAGCTCCGAGCTATGTAGCTGGGTCTTTAAAAACCTGAAGGATGGAAAAAGACTGCACAAATTCTCTGAGTTACCTGTTCCACTGCCTGGCTGTCCTCATGGGAAAAAGGATTGCCCTTATATCAAACTGAACTTACCTTCTTTCATGCCCACTGTCTATCACCCTCCCACTGCACACCACCATGAAGAACTTGCCCCTGTCTCCCTGCTGACCTCCCCATACGTAGGGGAGAAGGTTGTTGGACTCTTCTCTCTGCTGACAAGGCCAGTTCCTTCAACCTCACTGCACAGCTGAAAGTACTTTGGCCCCTGACTGTCCTGTCCTGGTGGCCATACACTGAACTTGCTCCAATTTATCCACATCTTTCTAGTACTGGTGTAGGGATGGGAGTACAAGGCTCTACATGTAGTCTAACAGATACAGCTCAGAGGAGATAATCACTTCCTTGACCTTCTGACTGTTCTCTTATTAATATGGCCCAGTGTTGACCTTCTTTGCTTCCAGATGAAGGATTCATGCAGATATGCTAATTGGTGGCTCATTGACAGCTTGCCATCAGGACCCCTGGGGCCTTTTCTGAAAGCTGCTGCCCAATCAGTCAGTTCTCAGCCTGTGTTTTTGCTAGGGATTGCACCTCTTTGCACCTTAAAATTCTGTAGGTATTTAGGTAGTATTGCTGTACAGAGCATATGAATTAGTTACCAAAGAGATGAGATTGCTGCTCAGCTGACTGCTGACAATTGAAAAAATAATCAAACATAAGGCGTCCGGTAACAAAGATGAAAAAGAAAAAGTATGAGATCTCTTTGACTTCTTCAAACACAAAAAGAATGAAAATATCTGTGAGAATGTCCAGGGACTTACTCATTTGTTTGGCATTTGGTTTTTGCTCTGAATATGCAGCTGCTCATTCTTACAAAGTTTGCAGATAAACATCATCTGTAGTCACACAAACCAATATTACGCACTGCTAACTGATATAATTCACATAGAAACATATTCTCTATTCAGACTGAATAGGCACAATATCCATCAAATTATGATCTCTGAATTTACAATCATTATCTTCAAAACTTCAGAAAAAAAAAGAAAATAATTATATCAGGTGAAAAAGAGAGCTACATGTGAAAACAAAAACCACAGTATCATTCACATCTACAAGCAGTACCACAGGTCTTGAAGTAAAAGGAGGTAATTGGTTTTGATGAAAAATTTTATAGTCTGGCAGAATTATTTCTTACACCAGGAAGTCTTTCAAGTTATATCCTCATAAAAATAGAATAAAAACAGGAAAAAATTTTTTTTAGAGAGAGATGAAGAATAATCACAGCAAGCCACAGGCTGCATATTCATATTACAAGAGCAGCAGTGTTCTGCACACACTGCATAATTAATTGCTCAAGTTTGTTAAGCTAATTATTATGATGGCAACGGATCCCATATATGCAAATGTCAGTTAAAAAATAAAAAAACAAAATTAAAAAATAATGAAATTTTGCTGCCTTCCCAAAGAAAAAAAGCAAATCACTTATATTTAGAAAGATAGAACAATATTCCAGTATATGCAAAAGACTGAAACCTCAGGAAAACTACCACGGACAGTCTATCTTGTTTAGCTTATTTTGTGATTTCAGTAAACCATATAATCTTATAGCATATATTTTCCTTTTCTGTAAAAATTGAAATAATAGGTCAGTTCTGTCTATTTGGATTTGATATTCAGAGTGCTATTCAGATATTCAGAGCATTTGTCCTATAAGATGCTTTAATAGGACATCTAACAATATATGGCTAATGATACTGCTACTGTGATATGCACAATAACATATTAATTATTAATAATCATCATTTTCAGCATCTCTTAGAAAGGAGAAAGTTCTTTATAGCTCATAGAATTAAGCAGTTAAAGCATATGGCTTGATAAACTCCCTAGGAGTCCCTTTGAGACGAGAGAAAATGACTTAAAGGAGCAAGGGTTCCAGGGATTCTGATCAAAGCCTTCCTTGCCATAAGGCATGAACTGCCATGTGGTAAAGATACTTGTGTAGCAATTATGACAACAAGCCAGCTGACCTCTGGATGGATAAGAATAATGCTATGTAAGTCTATTGCACTGAATAACTCATTTCTATGGTATTAAAATGCTGGTTTAAGTTTGCTCATCTGGAATTGCCTGGCTGCATAAAATTTGCTTTCTTATGTACCTTATATAATGATGTCAAGTTTGATTTTCTGCCTCATACTCATGATTTCAGGTTTCATTACAGGAATTCAGTTTCTGCTCTATTGAATAATCAAAGCTAAGAAAAACTGAAATAAAATATTTAGTATAAGAGAAAAAAATATGCGAATGTGAAGCTAATAAGATTTGAAGTGTTGACATTGGGCAGACTGCTAAAAGGATCACCACAACACTGGAGTTCCTTAACATTTTAATACATGCATTAAAACCATAAGGGTTAGTTGTTAAGCAATTTTTATTATACACAAATTGTTAGTTAAAAAACTCAGGACAATGTATAAACAGGTTTGCTGCTGCCCCACAAAGGTTTTTGACAGAGAAGGGAAATTGAAGTTCTCCAAAGGCACTAGTAAGGATCATAATCACTGTGTTATCCTTTTTCCTTGCTGTATATGTTGGCAAGAAGGACCAGCTGCTGTTCTGGAGAGAGGGCAGTAGCTGCGATAGCACATCCCCTGCAGGTTTCCAATGACTGTCTTTATGGCCCATCTACCTGTTTAACGACTTATATTCCGGAGATGAGGGAGAAAATGAGAGGATATCTGTGCTTTATTCAGTGAACAGACCTTAGGGTGTGCCTAATAAAAATCATGATTAACTATTTGCATTGTACAGCTCCTCACAGAATCACACAATCACTTAGGCTAGCAAAGACCCCCAAGATCACAGAATCACAGAATGGGTTGGTTTGGAAGAGACCTTAGACACCATCTGGTTCCAATCACCGGCCACTGGCAGGTACACAGGCTACTCAGAGCCTCCAGCCTGGTCTCGAACACCTTCAGAGATGGCGAGTCCACAACTTCTCTGGGCAATGCATGCCAGAGACTCACAACCCTTACAGAAAACCACTTCATTCCAATGTCTAACCCTGCCCGCTGTCTGTTTGAGGCCATTCCCACTTGTCCTATTACTTCATGCCATTGTGAAAAATCCCTCTCCAAGAGGGATTCATGTGAGAAGCTGGGACCCCAGCAACACCATTCCAACTCCAGTGCCCTGGTTCAACCTTTGGTCAATCACCACATTGTCAACTTGATCACAGCACTAAGTGCCATGTCCAGTTGTTTCTCCACCACCGCCATGGACAGCACATTCCAATGCTTAAAAACCCTTTCCATGAAGAAATTCTGCAATTCAGTTCTTCCTCTAGAGGAATAGAAAATGAGATCCTCTCCATCATGTATTTGATTCAGAAACTTGTTATCAAGATACACAGCTACCTCATGGCAGCCAGAAAAATCCTACAGATAAGACTAAGTGAGCATAGATATTTCTAAGCGTCTGGAAAATCTATACCTCTTCCTGGTTACTCTCAGAGAGTAAGTGGGACAAAAATCTCATATTTACAAGGTACATTGGGATTTTCCAGGCATTATGTTAATGATAATTAAGACTACAAAAAGCTACTGGTAATCAGGCTTTACCAGATAGCATTTTATTTAAAGTGTTTGGAAAATAATATGAGAGAAAAAAGGAAAAGAAGGAGAGAAAGCATTTTATTTTATCTCCCCTCATCAAAAGCTATATATCCCAGTACTGTTAGATAGAGAGGACTAAGGAAGCAGCTAGAAAATAACATATATCAGTGAAGACAGTAGAGATTGATAGATATCTTTGAGTGCCAACATGCTTGATACTGTTTTCTACAGGACTGATCATGGTAGCAGTAGAGTCCTGGAATTGTGTGGGTATAATATAAATCCATAGGGCGAAGAGGAAGAGCTGGCACCATGATGCATTTACTCACTTCCAGATGGTTTTGCTACAACCAAACGTGAAATGTTAAATTTAAACAGCAGCTGTGAGGTAATGGAGTCTCTCTTAGCAGCTACCTCTACTGAATATATTTTTTATCAAATTGAACAGGTAGTGAGGAGAAATTCTATCGAATAATTTACTTCAGTAAATATTTCCATAATGGTGTTTCTTACATAGTAAGGCAATCCATCAATTTGGTATGGACAAGCTAATGTTAGTAAAGATTGCTATCATAATAGCTATACTTGATTTTTCCATGTATTCTACAATCATAATGATGTGATTGCAAAATGCTAAGATTAGGATAATTTTATAATGAGGAAGAAATCCCATTAGGTATACTTTCCCATCTGCAATTCTTTTATAAATGTCTGTATTGCAAGAAAACCACTTGTAAAATGTGTTTTATGTTATTAAGGACTGGCTATATTTCTGTAAAGCAATATGCCAAGAAAGCAAAGTGAGGAAACAAAATCAAACCATGCACTGAAGAAAACTAATACCTTCCTCCAGCTCTCTTTAGCATACAGAGAGAAATGAGACTGAGTTTCAGCAACTCAAATTGCTAATTATTTATCTGTATCTTCATTTATTTTTCTGTCTGCCTATTAAATACAGGATTTTTGTGTTTATTTCCTATTCAGGTATTACCTTCAAGTTATCCTATTTCAGTGTTAAGAGTGTTGTTAATTTAAATGTTTATGCTTCCTTTGTATTTGAAAATCTAGGAAGATTTTTAAACAAATCAACCCTTATGATTTAGATATAATGGGATTTAATTTGCTGTCTTGTGTTCTTTTCAAGTTTTGTGAACCTAAGGAACTTTTCTTCAGATCTGATGTTATATAGATTTTTTTTTTCAAATTTCTTTAACTAAAATATAATTAAGTTCTATCAAATTATCTAACTAGGAATTACAGTCTGGAATTTGCTAATGAGTCACCATCCAGACAGAATGGATACTGTGCCCCTCAAAATGCAAAATTTCTGTTAAAATTTGTATAAATCTAGAGTGGCTTTTAAAGTATTAAAGCAAAAGCCTTGAAGCAAACACATATTAAATAACTACAAAAAATATTACAAAGTCATTCCCTCTCTGAAAAATGCATATTTCTTTAAAAGCTAAAAAGTAGCAATTATTTTAACATTGGCTAGCAAAATATTACTAGTATTAAAATATATATATATATATATATATATTTGGTTGTCTAATTATCCTGGTTCTAGCCAGTACAGGGTTAATTTTTGCAGTAGCCAGGAGGGGTCATATCTAGGACCCAGAGGTTATTCTATACCACCTCATGTCATTGTCAGCGTGGGGAGAAGGGAGTCTACTCTGGGGAGAAGAGGTTCCTTTTAATTGAGGAAGTGTGGTGGAGAGAGCGGTGGAGTGGCCCAGGTTCCAAGCCGGAGCGAGCGGTGGGGTAATGCTGGTTTATATTCATTTTGAAACTATCAGGATTGGGCTTAATGGAAGTCAATAGACTCAGTTTCCAAAATATTACAATAATAGAATCATAGAATGTTAAGGATTGGAAAGGACCTTAAAGATAATTTGGTCCTAACCCCCTCTGCCCCTACTGGACACCTTCCACTAGACCAGATTGCTCAAGGCCTTGTCCAAACTGGCTTTGAACACTACCAGTGTTGGGACATCCTGTTCCAGTATCTCACTACCCTCTCAGTAAAGAATTTCTTCCCACTCTCCAGCCTAAATTTCCCCTCTTTCAGTTTGCACCCATTATTTCTTGTCCGATCACTATAGTTCCTGACAAAGAGTCCCTCTCTGGCTTCCTGTAGGCCCCCTTCACATACTGGAAGGAATAATTCCATTGTGTGCACGTATCTGTTGATGACACTTGCATCTGGTCAGCTGAATACATCTTGGCTGCATTTGGCTGGTGGTGCATTGACCCTCATGGCTCACTTGTGCCCCACACCTACTCCTATCTGTGAACACCCAGACATCAGTGCTTTAAGATGCAGCCTGAATTTCAGCCCTGTTCTCACAGAGTGATCTCACTGTAAAGGAGTCATGGGAAAGGTGGTGCAAATTACAAGTGCAACTTGTTTAACAATTTGACTAGTTTATTTAGGATTATGGTACAACGCCAGTGCAAAATGTAATTTCAGCTCATGCAGAAGTATCCTGAACTAGCTAAATATGCTTGCAGAAAGTGTTCTACTAAAGAAGAGAAAAACCTGACTGCTCTCCTGGCTTGGCCCAAGAAGCTTCTCTGCAGTTTACAGCTTCACAGCTATCTTACTTCACATGGGAAAAGGGAAAAAAGAATGGATGAGGAGACACAGAAGGGACATTGCCCCTATTATTCTGTTGTCAGCTGACTCAGATGTTTCCAATATTTGACTAGATAGAAGCTGCATCTTTGCCGTATTTGACAAGACTCTTAATTTCTTCTCAGAATTAGTTTCAAACAGTATATTGGATCAGTTTGGAGACAGTTTAATAGCTTATCAGAAAACATTCCTAGTTTTTAAAACTTTTCTAACAGTTATTTTTGATTTTGTAATACTAAGCCTCTCTTTTCTATTGTCAGCTAAATTAGAATACATTTTTTCCTCCTACTTTTTGTCCCTCACACATATATGTACTTGACCATGAACAAAGGTTTGCTTGTCCAAACTTACTAAACCTTTAAAAAATTTCATATCTTTAAATTAACCTTTGACCTTCAATTAAATCTTGCCCTCAGATGATTTGACCCAGTACTATAGTCCAATGATTCTAATGATGATGCAAAAACCTTTGTTTAATTTTGAACTATGAGAATATGAATTTTAATATTCTCTCAGCAATGTCTAAACTGAATGTATTCTCCTAAAGTTTTTATTTCTTTGTGGTTTTATTTATTCCTGAGACAAACCGTTTGTTTGTCTTAGTTGTTATTTAAAACAATTTTTATCTACCTGATTTGATTTTACTTTGTGTTCAGAAAAACATTCTGCTTTCAGATTTAAAATGACTGAAGACTCCTTACCTACTGCTATGTTGTTCAATACATGCAATTAAATTATTGGATAGTTAAAATTCTCAGTGTAATAGCACTGTAACAATGTTCATATTAATATTCTCAGATAAATTACTTGAAGGATGAAACAATAATAATTTAACAGAGTAGGTTTAGCAAAAATACACAGTTCAGCACATGCTATATTTTTATCTGCTTCTCTGAATAAGTTATCGGCACTAGCTTCTTGTTGATCTGTTGGATCTTGCAGATTCAGGGAATCAACTTGAAGAAAAAAACCAAACCCAAACACAGCAATAGCAGTTCTTGTTATTTTCTAACCTACTTTTTTTCTGCTCCATGTGTTTGAAGAAACTCACCATTACATTTTTTTCCTAAGCTAGATTGTTGAGACCAGCCAGATTTTTTAGACCATAAATACTTTACACCATAAATTCTTTATTTCTTGATTAATAATAAGAGACTAGATCATTTATTAATTCAAGCTGAGTATGTATCCTTGAGAACATTCTTGTCATTAGTTATAAGCACTAAGTAGACAGCAAAGTACACATCCAGAAGTGGTTGATTCAGTCCAATTAGGAATTTCTTTTATTTGATGTCAGTAAACTTTTACTAAAAACAATCACTATTAATAGTCAGTTCTATTAATATATGTTTCATTTTCCAGGCAGACTACACTTATGAAGTATGCTAGGGCATGAAGAATTTAGAATAGGAAAAATCCAGTTGCAAGGGACTACTGAGGCATACCTTTTTGTTAACGTATATGATTACTGAAATATTTAATTTCTCTTGCATTGTTTGGACTGGTTTCACATGTTTAATGTACAAGGTTCAATGTACACTAAAATCTTAGTTCTTTTCCTCAGAGCACTAGATAATCTGGCTCTCACTTATCTAATATGTTCAAAGAACAAACAGAAGACAAGAATTTTACTTCTCTACTAGTTTAAAACTGTATGCAGTGAAGCACAATTAATCTGTTCAGCCAACAGGACTGAGGACTCAGTCTGAGACTGTGAAAAAGGAAAGATGGACCATTAGAAATGACATTGCCTTCTGCTCCTGAACAAAAATCCTTCTGCCAGACCTCACTGTGAAGATACTGGCTGCAACTGCTTGATAAGCTTCCAATAGGTTCTGGTGGGCTGTTGTGTGGTCTACTAGAAGTCATCTGTACTCCAAGCTGAAGCAGCTCAACTTCTCAGGCTGCCCTCATGGGGCAACTGTTTCAGCACCCAAACATCACTGTGGGTTTCTGCTGAACTTGCTCCTGCTGATCACAGAATCATAGAATGGTTTGGGTTGGAAGAGACCTTCAAAGACGATCCCATTTCAGCCCCCTGATGTGGGCAGACATCTTAACAGAGGGCCCAATATGCCAACCAGGCCAAACCCATTGGGAGATCTGCTGCTTCACTGGGGCCTGGGTTAACAATGTCACCAGGAAACTCCCTGACTTGGTGAGGCCCTCAGACTGCTACCAGCTACTGATCTTTCACCTAGGAGGTGATGAAGTGGCTACATGTAGTCCTAGGGCAATCAAAAGGACTTCAGAACATTGGGACATTTGGTATTGGAATCTGGGGCACAAGATATATTTTCCTGTATATTTTTAGCTGAAGGCAGAAACATTGGAAGAAACAGACGGGATGAATCTATTAATATGTGGCTCCATGACTGGTGTAACCATCAAAAGTTTGGGGGTTTGGACAATGGAATGACTGGCCTATGCAGCACCAGGCATGCTGGTATCAGATGGAACTTGCCGTTCTCAGGGAGGGAGGAGAATCTTTGCTGANAGAAAAAAACCAAACCCAAACACAGCAATAGCAGTTCTTGTTATTTTCTAACCTACTTTTTTTCTGCTCCATGTGTTTGAAGAAACTCACCATTACATTTTTTTCCTAAGCTAGATTGTTGAGACCAGCCAGATTTTTTAGACCATAAATACTTTACACCATAAATTCTTTATTTCTTGATTAATAATAAGAGACTAGATCATTTATTAATTCAAGCTGAGTATGTATCCTTGAGAACATTCTTGTCATTAGTTATAAGCACTAAGTAGACAGCAAAGTACACATCCAGAAGTGGTTGATTCAGTCCAATTAGGAATTTCTTTTATTTGATGTCAGTAAACTTTTACTAAAAACAATCACTATTAATAGTCAGTTCTATTAATATATGTTTCATTTTCCAGGCAGACTACACTTATGAAGTATGCTAGGGCATGAAGAATTTAGAATAGGAAAAATCCAGTTGCAAGGGACTACTGAGGCATACCTTTNATGCTGGTATCAGATGGAACTTGCCGTTCTCAGGGAGGGAGGAGAATCTTTGCTGAGGAACTAGTGGGGCTCATTGGCAGAGCATTAAACAATACATGATGAGTGAGAGGAACAATATCAGGCTTGCCCCAGGAAAGCTGTGGAATGAGAGGCAAAATTAGAGGAACAGGGTGCTAGTGAGGATCCTCTGCCTGTGATTCTGAACTGTACTGGCCATACCAGAGAACACTTGCCATCTTAAGGAGATGAGCCAGGGATTCCTGAGGTAACAGAAGGTAACAGGGAAACACCAGAGAAATATCTCAGAGGAATTAAGGCGTATTCCTCTAGGAAGGTGACACAGCCAACAGCCCAGCTGAGGAGCCTTTGCACCAATATACATAGCATGGGCAACAAACAGGTGGAGCTGGAAGTCATCATGTTGCTAGAAAGTTATGACCACGTTCTTATTACTGAAACTTGGTGGGATAAGACCCATGCAACATGGCTCCAGACTGTTCAGAAAAGACAGTACAGGAAGGAGCAGTGGAGGGTTGCATCAAGAGATGGATTGAATGTGAAAAATTATCTCTGAAGAGTATCCATGAGCTGGTTGAAAGCCTGTGAGTAAGAATCAGAGACCGAGTTAACAAAGGGAACCAGGTTACTCAAAGCCCCATCAAATGTAACCTTGAACATTTCCAGTGATGGGACACCAACAGCTTCACTGGACAACCTCTTCCAGTGTTTCACCACCCTCATAGTAAAGAATATTTTCCCTTATGTCCAATCTGAATCTCTACTCTCTTAGTTTAATACCATTACCCCTTGTTCTGTCACTACAGGCCCTGGTAAAACATCTTTTTCTTTCATATAAGCCCCCTTTAAATACTTAAAAGCCATAATAAATTTTCCCTAGAGCCTTCTCTTCTCCAGGCTGAACCACACCAACTCTCTCAGCCTAACTTCATAGGAGAATGTCTGTATTTTACTGGGGGGCCCAAAATTAGGTAAAATACTCATGCTGTGAACATCTGACAATTTATTTAGAGGGGGTTAGTTGCTTCTAGCTATTCAGTTTAGCTTTTTCTAATATTCTCTGAGCAGATATTCTTCACCTGGTTGTACTAATAAAAGCATGTTTCCTCTGACACTATGTATTATATTTCCTAAGATTTTTCATGTAGTGATAAATTTTACATCCCCCACTTACTTTTTAACAAAAGAAATAGCAGGGCAAGCTGTGGTTGGTTTGGAGATAGACCTAAACTAATTCACCATATTCTAAATGATAGTTGGTTAGATCTATACTATTTCATTCTAAGCACAACTTAGATCACATTCAGAGGTGATACTACCACCTTTAGCAAACATGACAAAACCAGATATGCTTAGTGCTGAGAAAGCAGAGCAGAATATAGTAAGATAACCAGCAGGGAATAAGAAAAAGTAATCACAGATCTGTGAGCTTAGTTCTAGAAAAGTACATAATGCACCTTTCCAGCAAAAGGAAGAAAAGCTGTGATCACCCTACACATTTTCAGAGCTGATCATTAGATAGATCCTATTCTTAACTGAGAATGTAAATCACTAAGATGTTTATAAAGCTGAAGCTTCTGTTAAGATATAAGATCTCTTACCTTTTGGTAACTGTTTGATGTACAGATAACATTGTTCTTGTTAAAAACTGTATTTTGCATCAGACAAAGTAGCAGCATATCTAAACCAGTAACAGACCTTCTTCTCTTTAATATCTCCAACAAGCGCATTATGAAAAAATAGCACGTACAGTTAAATGTGGAAGATTAAAGCATAAATTTAACTCGAGTTTCTAGGAAAAAAGTGAAGTACCACACAAACAAAAACAATCACCTTGGAAGTTTGTATCATCGGTATAAAATCTGTCTATTGACTGGTTTTTGCTGTGCAGCTGGACTTAACCTGCAATTCGTATAGTTCAATATAATAGAGAAATACAGGATATAATATGTTCTTATAGTATAAAAATCTGCTGTGAATACCTAGTAAATGTGTCTTGCTGCGCTGGTTTTGGTTTTGTATATGTAAATAAACAACTCTTATTTTT
The DNA here is from genome assembly GCA_013400975.1 of Atrichornis clamosus. Lineage (NCBI taxonomy): Eukaryota > Metazoa > Chordata > Aves > Passeriformes > Menuridae > Atrichornis > Atrichornis clamosus. The sequence continues at coordinate 16,028 of WBMZ01009133.1, read as the reverse complement.
GTTCACCACACAAAAAATTTTGTGTTTAAGTTGTAGAAAATTACATAAGAAAAACTGCTACCCTTTTTTACACATAGAACATTTCCTTTAATAATGAACAATTGTTTATCACTATTGAACAGATGTTTTGGTTTGACACAAACTTCAATACTTTAGTTTTCAAACTCTAAAAACAAAGGTTAAAATGAAAAGTCTGTTTAAAAACTCTAAAATTCTCCAAATTTTGTAGAAGGTAATATGTGCATTGCTCATATCCTTAGTGGTTTTTTGGGATATGCCAAATTATTTAGTCAGTTCCTAAATCCAGAATTAAAACAAATGTTTAATGCCAACATTTAGAAGCATTCCTCACTTTCTGATTGATATTAATTTTTTTCCTTTGTCGGTTCCAAATTTTCCAGTAAATAGAAGTCATGTTATGATAGAAGAATAATTTTCTTTAATTTTCATGTAAAAAATTTAGATGCTTTCACCCTGAAATAAACTGATTTCTAGACATAAGTTGTAGATGATAGATTCCCTCTTCATATGTAATGAAAGAGTTAAAGAGCAAAAATAGTTGAAGTGGTTGAAGATTGCTTTTGAATGAAGATTGTGAATATCTAAGGACTCAGTAGTAAAAATGCATAAGAAAATGGACATAAAATGGAAAATTGAATGAAAAAAATAATATATTTTGACAGTATTTTCACTTTGACAAAACAGAGAGAGTATCGTGTGACAATTTACTTAATGTGTTTTAGAAAGTACATAGAAATTATTTAAAAGAAAAGCTGAACTAGAACAGACTGGTATAACTGATTTTGAGAAATACCAAGAATCTCCGTACTACCTACTGTTAATTTTATACCACAAAAACAGATTTTAACAGATTTTTATCCTAGATCAATTTCTTTTCCTCTTCTCCGAATATGCCTAATTTCTTTCAAGTACTGTGAAATTCACTCCCACTGCTCAAAACTGCAGTAAAAACTTGTCATTCCAAACTATAATATGTCTCTTCTGAGAGACATATTTTTATGAACCTGTAGCTGATGGGCTGTAACAAGCAATAATAGATACACTTTTTTGCAGTTTCACATTTGGAACATAGGGCACAGAATTTAATTGGCCTCCTGCATTGCTGTTCATAGATATCTATTATGACAGAAAACCTTATTATATAAATACACATTTATGAAGCTAAGTACTGCAGAGAGTTCTAATTTTTCCTCCTGTTGTTAGACTGATATAGTGAAGTTGTACTCTTGCAGTGGTCCAAACACTTTTTTCTCACTTTCAATCTAGTACATTTACTTTTTTATTTCAGTTTGAGGATAATATTAAAAATAACCAATACCACTGTTCAGAATTTCTGCTGTCTTGGTATTTACCTTCATGGTTTTGGAGAGAATATTCCTTTTGGTAGGCTAGATGAGCCAAAGCTTTTTCCATTTCTTTTCATTTAATAAGTTTTCCAATACTACTAATATAGTAATTCCCTTGCAATTGATGTCATTTTTGTTTAGCTCAAAAGAATATCTATTCCATCTGAAGCTTGCACAATCACAATTCAATCACATCTCCATTTGTCTACTGGAAATAGCTTGAATGATATAGCCTAGAATTTCATCTGCTGTTTTAGACATTTTTCTTTGCCAAATTGCCTTATAATTGCAATAATTCCATCATGTCTTTCATGATAAGACAGAAAAGTCAAAACCACGTTATTCTTCTGTTAAAGATAAGAAATGAAAAATTAAGTTACTTTATAACATTCTTGTCCAGCTACAAAAGTGTATATAGTTCTGTGCATATACGTAAATATAACTATATTCAATGCCTGAAAACATATTCTCAGGAGAAAAATAACTGACATTAGTATTCAATGTTTTTATGTTTTAGACAAGTTGCCAGATTCTGATTTATTTTACAAAATATGAAGCTGATGCCAATGTTAAGGAATAAGATTCCAATTTTATTCTGCTCTCATAACCTAGTTTTAGAAATGTAGCAAAATTTGCATATTTGTTTATGACTAGATAGCTTGTATGATAGTCTTATCCAACAGAAAATAATTTTCCACAGGAGTACTATATAACAATTATAATAAAACAAAATAAAACACCACCTTGGATGTGTGTTTTATTGTTTTTGAAAGCAGCAAAGGGACAATACTATGGTACATATGGAGTCCTGAAGTGTAAATGAGTCCAGGAAAGCTTAATGTGCTTAAAGAAGTAAATCTTAAAGATGTAGGAGCAGGACATCCCCATGTGCCAAAAGACTATCCATTGGAGAAGATGACTGGCCTGGGTGAACAGAGCTTTGCATGGAACTCCAGAAAACAGGGAGAGTTCATGGACTTTGAAAAAAAGAGATAGATAAATGATTCAGGAGAACTACAAGAATGATGTGAAATTGTGCATGGAGGAAACTAAAAGGGACAAAGCCCAACTAGAACTTAATCTGGCTACTGCTGTCTTTTTTATTTTTATTGTCTTTTGACAATAAAAATTCTTTCTATAAATACATGAGCAGCAAAAAGAGGGCTAAGGAGAATCTCCATCCTTTATTGGACGTGGAGGGAAACATAGTGACAAAGGATGAGGAAAAGGCTGAGGTACTTCATGACTTCTTTGCCTCAGTATTTAGTAGTTAACAATTTTTTTCCAGGGTACCCAGCCCCCTGAGTTGGGAAACAGATGAGGAACAGAATGAAACCTCTACAATCTGAAGGAAACCATCAGAGACCTGCAGCACCACTTCAACACGCACAAGTCCATGGGGTCAGGTGGGATCCACTCAAAGGCACTGAGGGAGCTGGGAGAAGTGCTCTCCAAGCCACTTTCCATCACTTTTCAGCAGAACTGGCTAACCGCAGAGGTGGGAGCAAACTTTCTGAAAGTTAAAAATGTGAAGACAAGAAAAACATTGAGATACTGGAGTATGTCCAGAGAAGGGCAACAAAGCTGAAGAAGGATCAAGTTCTTAACACAAGTCCTATGAGAAGTGTGTAAAAGAGCTGGGGTTGTTTATCTCTTACTGGAGCTGTCCATAACTACCTGAATGAAAATTGTAGCCAGATGGAGGTTTGTCTCTTCTCCTAAGTAAGAAATGACAGGACAAGAGGAAACAGCCTCAAGTTGTGCTAGGGGAGGTTTAGAATGGATAACAGGAAAAATTTCTTCATGGAAAGGGTTGTCAAGCATTTGACCAGACTGCCCAGGGAAGCGGTTGAGTCACCATCCCTGGAGGCATTTAAAAGGTGTGTAAGTGTGGTGCTTATCGACATGATTTTGTTGTTAACTTGTCAGTGATGGATTAGTGGTTGGACTCTGTGATCTTAAGAAGTCTTTTTCAGCCTAAATGATTCTACAATTCTATGATATGTGACACTGATTTATTGTGGTATTCCTCTGTGAAACTTACATCTAGCAATTCCATCAATATGCTGTGTCAGAGACCAGAGTCATGTCCAAGGTCCAGCCATATTTGGTCCATGGTTGTGCACATTGATGGGATAATGAGAAAACAGTATTGTTTAATCAATGGGAACTTGACCCTCGAAATAGAAAAATGTATGGGTTAATCAATGGGAACCTAACCTTAAAAGAGGAATACTGCACAATGAAGCCGTTGTTGGCATGGAGTCGGTATCACGAGTTGTTGTGGCCTCATCTTGCATGCTGGTCATGTATGAGATGATGCCATAACTGGAAAAAATCCCACTCCTGTGGAGGAGATATAAGACATGGTTCTGGGGTGGAGGGGTGGGAAGAAGAAGGTGCATGTCATTTTGATCCAGGGGACACCCTGAAGATGCACTGTCTGCCTGCCCCTCCCACTGAGGACCATGCTCCATCTCCGTCTCCTACTCATCGGCTTTTCATGAATCCAGGGGTTGGTACGTATCATTTGCTATTGCAAGTACTAAAATTAATCTGCTTTGCAATCACAATTTAAGATATCAAGTCCTAGTCTCTGACTGTTGGACTTTAATGCATTTCTTATTTTAAAAAGCAACAGAATTCTAGATTATATTAATACTGAATCATTGAAAAGAGAATTTTGAGACAGTCCATAGTGATAGGTGTACGAGCATATGGGAAAATACAGAACGTTTCTCCAGCTATGCAAGTCACATAAACACTGTTTTCAGGTTTGCCCTCTGAGCAAGGCTGTAATATGCATAAGTGTTTAAAAGGAATAAGATACTAAAATGAACAAAAAAGAGTGGGATTTATTTGAACTAAAAATAAATTTCAGTATCAGAAAATTAAACAGAAATTATTTGAGCACTGGAAAGTGCATTTTCCCAAGCAGAATAATAGGAATCAAATATTACTTAGTGTATTTCTCATTTTCCAGTGCATCTTGCTCTCCTTCTTCAGATCTGCAATAGCAATCCTTCCCAACATGCCATGTAGAAAAAAAAAACAATGAGGAGAAATGGAGTCTCCTAAGAAAGGTAAGCACAAGTACAAGGATTTCTGTACCTCTGCCAAAAGATATGTTAATTACAATCACAACAGAGATCCGTGCAGGCATTATATGTCTGTTCCTGCTGTTAGCATCTTCTCCTTATAGTAGAAATTCTTTATTGCTAATAAAATTTCCTCAGAAGAAAGTCTATTTCTATTAAGTTCTTGACTAAAATTTGCAAAGAAAAAAAATTGAAAAATATTCTTTGTTGATACCTTTTAAACAAATCTGTATGTACACTGGGGGACTTCTTTTATTTAAAAAAACCTTTTTTCTATTGTGAGGCAAGTTAAAGATTTTTAAGTATTCCAGAGAAACAGGTTCATTTTTAAATTTGAGCTTTATTTACGGAAAGTCAAAATCGTAGTAATTATTTCTTATTCAGAGAACTCTGAAGTCTTGAAAAATTCCTATAATTTGAAAAAATTTCTGTATTTTGCTAAGTACAAGCATGTTCAGTGTGATACATTAAAACACTATTTTTACTTCTATAAAATTCTTCTCATTGGTCAGTCATTTTACCTTTTTTTTCCTTTGACTTCTATGGAAAATTTGGTCATATATTCCAGAAAAATAAACACTTCCAAAACACTTAGTTTTTCAAAGAGTGCATATAATTTTCTATTATCAGTAATCCTGTGAAATCTTCTGTTAATATCAGAAAATACGTACTTTTAATCAATTTTTTTTTCAGACAGTATGTTTTTTTCTTTTTGGAAATTTTCTGTTTTATTATTTCTTTGTTTTTTCTTTATAAGTGAAACAGCAGTAAGTACTAAAATACAATTGGATTTACAAATGGATCTCAGTCTTCTTTACCAACATTGTGGCAGAGCACAGAACACCTAGACAGAGAAAGATTATATGACAGAGAATTTTCTGAACAAAATAAGCAGTAACTATATATTATATACGTATTAAAGTATATATAAATAGATTAAAATGTGTAAAAACCTTACTTCACTGACTACTGAAATTTAGTTAATCTGTTTCAGCTGCAGAAGGAAAAGATGCAGACACTATAGAATATGAAAAGGAAATGACATGCAGACTTCAATAACAATTTCTTGCTTTACAAAGAAATTAAAAAGTCACTGTAGCAGGATTTCTCCTCCGCCACAGAAATTTTATCTGTTGTTTGTTAGCTGGTACAATAGTTCAGGGCATCCTCTCTCACAAGGACCTGTTAATTGGTGGACTAACTCACTCAAGACAACCTGGCTCTTGAGGAGTTACTCAGCATCATGGAAGTGGCATTCCCAGCTGAAAACAAACATCTGACAGTGAAAGCAGGATATGAAAAGGATAAGCTGAAATTTGTGACTGACAGGCACCTCACTTTACAAACTATAGAAGCTTCACTGAACTTTCACAAAAGCTTCACTGAACTTTCACTAAGCAGAAGTTTCTGCACACCCCCTGGAAACGTGCGGAACCTTCTCCTCAAAAAACTGGGATGCTGGTTTTTGCGATTACTCTCCCAGGTGTTGAGTGAAAGGATTCCATATACACCACCATCAATTCGTGGGGAAGATACATTGAATCCTAATCTATACTATTTCTTCACTAGCTGTAATATAGGTACCTTTTATATCATGCACTGTTTTATGTAATCTACTGGTAGTTCTTTGTTTAGCCTGTGTAGTACTCGTCTGTTTAAGGTCTTTTGTCTGTTATCTCTGGTTCATTCAATAAATAACTCATTTTATAATAAACTTAATTGTCCATCCTGAAGAACTTGCAAGCCAGAGTGATTCAGGTGCGGGTCACTTAAGTAGAGCTCCTGTCAAAATCTGAACCAAGGAAGGGCTTATATAAAGGTCCTACTCAGTTCACAACATTATTACTACAGTCATGGTTCTTTAACTCAAACTGCCTCTGAAAATTCATAACTGTCACTAGAAAATTCACTGTCACTGAAATTCATAACTCTCACTTCATTCCCCCAGCAAGTTCCATTCATTGCAGCAACTGAACTTGAACAGAGCTTAAACTGTAAATAAGCATGCTCCAAAAACAATTAAAAATTAAATCAATGAGACTTGCAGTCATGAACAAAAACAGCTCAAGGATATTCAGATGTGTAGACAAAAGTACTTTTTCTTTCCACCAAATGAGAAGTTAGAAGTAGACTGAAAGAGAAGGGATGAGAAGCAAAGATGGGGTGGGAAGACAAGTGGACAAAGGGAGCAGCAGCAGATAATTTCAGTTGATACCACCTTATTGTCCATCCTGACCTAAGTAGAGCTCACTTCCAAGAGCAACTGCTGCTTCTCCTGGATGTAATCATAGGTAGAGTAGTCCCATAGGGGTGTGGAGTTTTGCCTCTCAGGAATATGATACAGTAGATGAGTACTTATTCTGCCTGTGCCTAGAGCTGCCTAGTCTTGCAGACAGTGACATGGAACAGTTCAGAATGTATCTCTGTTTGCTGCATGTGAGAAAATGAAAGAATCGTTAACAAGACCTTAGCTGTGAATAGCCTATAGAGTGAAAGGTGGTCAGCAAAATTACTTATATAAGCATGGGAAACTTCCTTCTTCAGCTTTAACCTGATCCAAAAGAGTATTTATAGCTGCATCATCCAAATATTCTGTTTTCATTTTTGGGGATAGCCAGTCATATATATTAAAATGTGGATAGAATCAAAATGTGAATTAAAACAAACAAACAAAACTAGTTAACTTAGAAATGCTAAACTTTAAAAAAAATTTTACAGTATTGAGACCTTTCCAGGGACTGTGTAAGGACAAGCTGGTCCAAAAAGAATCACATGTTCAGTAAAGTCTTGAATCTGATGGCAGCTGCTATAGATCAGCTAGCAGGACTCTGATATTACATTCTCTTTTCATTTACATCTTCAACATTAAAACAATCAGCCTAGATGAACCAAATTATTAATACAATTTCTTCTCTTTATATTCAATTTTTGATAGGAAACCTTTGCAAACTATCTTGGAAAGTATTAACAAAGTAACTCAAATGAAAAAGGGAACAATCCCTGCCCAGTGCATTTCTGCCAAGTGCCCTGGAAGAGAAACCATCACCAACACTACAGAATTCTTTCCCCCCTCCTTGTATATCAAAAAGATGACAGTAGTGCATACTCACTTAGGAAGAAAAAAAAGATTGAAGGTATTAGAGAAAGAACACATGTGGAAACACAGTTTTTGATGTCAGTTAAAGAATTAGTAATTAATCAAGTACTATAACTGCAAAGATTCAGCTTTCTCCTTGGAATGCCTTTGAAAAAGATGGTAAGGATCATAGAAGAGACAAAATCTTCCCCAGAGCCAGAGGACTGTTACAAGTAAGACACATTTGAATTTGGAACTGGTATATTTAAAAGTAATTTTAAAACTGTAATGTGTATGTGGCATATGCTTTTTTGGAGTTTATTTTGGCTTTTACTATCAAATATGTTTCTTACCCACTAGAAAATACCTTTCATAAAAAACACTTGGCTTTGAACAAAGCCAGACTGCTCTGGAAATGTCATAAGAAAACATAAGTAAACAACTATATTATTTTTCCTTTCCTTTATTTCTCTTGTATGTTTATTCAAGAAACAATCATGTTAGATAAGAATGATCCTACTGATCACTGCTACAATATTAGTTTGTCACTTCTCAAGTTCCTCTTAAGCCCTCTCTTGCTTTGTGAATGCAATATTCTGTCACATCCCAAAAGCTGTCACAGACCTATGAAGTATTTCAATATACTCCAAAAGTTGTTTTTCTGGACTGAAGTGACATTTGAGTAAGTTCTAGGAACTGTTTTTGGCCCCCTTTGCAACACAGAAATCCATTCACTAATCCTTCATAAAATATCACTTCCAATGCACCTTATTTAAATAATTATTCAGAATTAAAACAGGTAAGTTGTTATGACCTGCCACAGAAGGAGAGGGTAACCCAGGTTTTTGTTAACAGATCCCTTGGGGTGGTTCAGAGTAAAATGACACTGAATGATTGGTGTTTGTAAATATACATATGTAGGGTTTATTATAGAACAACTTGGTTACAAAGGAAAACATGTATGTAGCCTATTATTTTGGTTATTATTATCCACAGTAATAAAAACAATAAAACATTGCAATATGAAAGTGCATCAACATCACCCAATGACTTGCACAAGGGAAAAGAAAGAAAGATAAAGGACAAGAGTGTGGAGATCTCACCGTCTATAGGCCCCACAACCAGACTTGGTTGCTGTGCAGTCTTGATTGTTAGTGGTTGTTGCAGACCACATCCATTAGGTGGTGGGGGAAGTTCCAAAGAAGTGGTGGGAGAAATCCTCAGAACACCAAATATACCAGATTTTTATTCACTCAGGTTTATATTCACCCAGGTACCTTCCCTGGGGCAGGGAGTTTCACACTGGATGATGTAACGTTGTGGATCATGGGACGCTTCGGGAGTCTTTGACACCTTCTAAGACGATCCAGCTGCCTACTGCTTTAGTGCAGTTGAGTCCATTTTGTCCCGTTACGGCCCATCAGCAGGGACGGACACCTGCAGGCTGCGTGTGAAAGTCCCGGTACTTCCCCGGCAGGGGAGTTATTGCCGCTGACTTCACTTGAGTGAGGACAAAGAGGCAGTACCCACCTCACAGGGTTTGCCTGTTTCCTTATCTCATTCCAAACCCATCTGTAGCCTGATGGGGGGTGTGCTCCCCCTCAGCACCTGGGCAGTTACTTTGCGCATCGTCAGCTTGCCCCTGAATGTTTGAGCCATAAGCATTCCCGTCTCTCTTCCATGCATCTTCTGCCTCCTTTTTCTCCTCCCTTTACACTATACCTTTACTTTTTAATCCTTACTTTGTATCTGAATGACACCTATTTGTAAGTCTAATGCATAATTCTAAAACTAGTCTGTGGTTTTACATTCCAGTATTTTTAGCTGCCTCTTTTAATGTAGTAATCTATTATTCACTGTAGTATTTCCTTGAGGGAAATAAAAACAGGAGGTACCATGCAGGTGTTATTCGTTCCTCAGCATTCTGAAATATCTCTGTAAGCAGGTCAAAACCATTACTGATTTTGCAATACTGTGGATTTTTGCAATACAATGGATCAGTTAGGAAGTATGTAGCGAATACTCAGTGGAAAGTTATAAAAACTTGTGAGTCATTCTGTCTACTCTTTCCTGGCCTCCTTCTCTTTTTCCCCTTCATATCAGCACAACAACGTTATTTCTTCTGAATTTCAGGATGAAACCAACTACAAAAGTACTACTGCAATGACATATGAAGGGTCAGCAACAACTATTTATTTTATTTCAGTAGAAATAGACTTTTTTTTCTTTTGCTATACAAGTAGTTAGAAACATTATGGACAAGTATTGGCTTAAACTTTCTGATAATCAATCCAGCAAAACTGTTTCTGTGACCTTCAAACAACTGAAATCTGTAAAATGGATTAAGTTATCAGAATAAGACATGCAGCACATGAATTCACAAACTACACTTGTGATAAGACAAAGACTCAAATTATAGATTCCAAGGTAGTTAAAGAAAGACAGACACTACTGCACAGTGCTTTTCTAACTATGCCTTTTGTTGTTGTTGTATAAGATATATATAATCACTTTTTTCCCCAGTGACTTCACTGACATTTTAATGTATATCTCTTAGAAACACTTCAGGTCTTATATGGAAATCAAACTGTCTGAACCAAGTTTCCCTGTGGTATTTAAATTCAACTTATTTGTTATAAATGCTTATGTTTCAGTTTTAATTAAAGATGTATTATATGTTATATATATTATTATGTTATTATTACATTGTATATAGTATAATATATACACATTTCTTGTAAAACTGCCTGAGTATGAAATGGTTGATGCTTACAGAATCAGCAGATAATGTGCAACTGCTTAATATTTAGCTTTATTGTTTAGACTCACACTATTTATGACTTCCTCTTAGAACAGAAATATTCACTTTTTGTAAGCCTTCAATATTTATCACTGTATTTTTTGAATTATCATTATTGATTTTATCTGTCATCTTTGGTGTGATGTGATAGTGTTATAGCCACTGGAGCATAAAGTCATTGCTATAATTAGAATTAGTTATTCAATTTAAGATACTAGAAGAAAAAAATACTAGACTTGCCCAGATTACAGGGGCATAAAACAGGCAGGGACAGAAGTGATTTGATCAGGGGCATTAGAGTGTCCAAGTCATCCGACCACTCTTCTCTGCCAACGCAGTTTTCTTGCTTTCCTGATTTTTTTTTTTTTCCCACTCTACTTCTGCCATCTGATGTTAGGAAAGATGCTAGGACCCTGTCCCGTACAACCTTATTTCATCCTCTGACTGTACTTCATCCTAAGTAATGAAAGAGGCATGGATTCCATAGAAAACAAGAACCAATTAAAACCATTAGAGATTGCTACACAGGGCCTATGCATGCAGGATATTTTAAAAATGATCAAAACCATCACAATTACTTATTTTGAACATAGCTTCCAGACTATTTTAGAAAAACAAATAAGACTTCGTCTCTCTACAAAAATGCAATTGTACAAGACCGTATTGATTTTCCTGTCATTTGTCATTAAACTTCCTTGAGTATAGCTGAGATAATACAGCAATTAGTAGAGGTAACAACTGAATATCTTTCTCTCTTTAGGGTTAGACAGTAGAGGAATGACTGGAGAATTTCCCACTTGCTTCCTTTAAATGTCATTCTATGTACTCTTGGCTCTAATCCAGGTTTTGATGAGAAACTTTTGTGTCCCTCTCCCCCTACAACTGACCCCTTTGAGATCTCAAAGTACACACACTGAGAATGAATCAAAATTCACAGGAGGCTATGACAATGTGATAATAAATATCAATCCTAATATCTTTCACATTTCATCTGTCTGCTAGAATAATGTGAAAAATATGGTTTATTGAAAACTACACAGAACTAAGACAATAAACAAACAGTCTATTCCCCATTAAGTAGCCTCTAACCTTGATGAGAAACCCAGTCCAGGTGAATTCTTAAATGTCTTTAATTTTCAGACCTCCATTCTACCACTTTACACTGTTGCATACATGTTTTTCTTGATGTAAAGCTGATTTGTTTTAATTTTTAGTTCATTTTAATTTTTATTATTGTACAACTTTACTAAATTTTCAGATAGCAAAATTTAAAGGTCCTTTCATGAAATTTTGATAAAGAAATTCTGCTGTCAACACAAGAAAATGTTTTAAGGAATGATAAAATGAATGCAAGCTTTTTTCCCCTTGGTCTTACCTGGTTTTGACTGAGGAAACCATTACTAATTCTTTCAAGAAATTGAGTTGTTTGTCTCTCCGATTTTATACACACCCCATGCTGTACAAAAAAACATATAGAAATTTAAAACCTTCTAAATTTTTTTTTTTTGGTGATTCAGACTTTATGTCATACCTCAAATTTGCATGTTTATATATAAAATATTTTCTAATTTTTAACTTTATTTATTTGCCAATTGGTTTCTCCTGACCTCTTGTCTTATCAGTTTCAGGATGCATTAAAACGTGTCATTCTCAGACCTTTTCTCTAGGGAAGCGTCTAGAGGCATCTCAGCCTGTTTGTGGTTTTCAGTATAAATCAAAACTGAAGAATCACTTATTTTTGCTTTGCTTTCAGACTTATAGAATTTGGTATTAGAGACTATGCACAAAATGATCTCTTAAAATGTGCTTTCAGATATCTTACCATGAGAAAAAAATTATGTACGTGAAGATGACAGGATGGAAATTGAAGAAACAAAGTAATTTTCCATGTGAGATCTCAAATTAAAATTCAAATGCTACAAAAAGCTATACTGATCAAAACCGTTAAACAAATCTATTAATGTCCAGTATAAAATCAGTCTTTATTTTCCTTTATTTCTTAATGCATAGTTGATATATTTTTGTTTTCAATATATTCAGACTTTTCAGATGCAGGAAAACACTGCATGCCCTAAGAAGGAAATTGAATTTTCAGACATATTTTCCACAGAAACATTTTAATAAACCTCTATTTCTACTCTATGCTTTGACTAGCAACAGTGGACACTATCATCTATTTCATTGCTTTGATTTTTGAGACAATTTAGATTTAAAACAAGGTAGTTTTAAATAAAATATATCAGTGGAAAGCTGCTCTTCTCTATTCCCTATGTTCTGTCCTTGACTTCTGAGTTCTTCTTCTGACTCAGAACTAAAACTTTATCCAAGCCTCCGTGAAGAACCAGAGTCCTGTTGCATTGGTTGCAGTCTCCAGCTTCTTGAATTAGCTCTTAAATAACTCCCATGACTGTAAGGAGCCTCAGTTGTACACTATGAATTTCAGAAGATGTGTGAAACACATCTGTTTGCAACTGGAGAATGCACAATATTTTAATGAATTACCGTTTAAATTTAAGGAAGGACCTACAAGTTTTTCTTGTATTTACCATTTTTTGCTTTTGACAGAACAAACCACTATAAATTGTTCAATGTAATGAACAGATAGATCCTCTTAACATGGAAGTTGCGGGATTAAATTTTCATTCCACAGCAAAAAATAACACATCTGTAAAACATTTTTTTAAACCATGTGTCCATTGTGGCATTAATCTGCTCTTTACTGCTGTTTAGAGAACACCTAATAGGTCTCCATGTGCACAGATTTGCAATTTTTGTTCTCTAAATCATTACGAGTTCTAAAATAAACATGTTGGCTGGAAGAACTCTGCTAGTATGTCTTCAAGTTAAGGAGTTCTTCATGTTTTTATACAAAAGTGTGTTTTGGCATGTGTACTTTGAAGTATGGTGAGTGACAGTCAGGTTACCATAGCGGACCACTGTACTTCATGGTCATCCAATGAGAACCTCTGCAATTTCCAGTTCTCCAAGGAAAGCACTCTTATAAATGGTGCAACCTTGTAAAGGAAACACAAAGGATGGGGTGGAAGTGCATAGAATTAATTTAGTACTTCTATCCTTTCAGAAAAAACTACTCTAGTGTCTATCTTTTAAAAGGAAAATTAGAAGTAATCAGCTTGCACTGACAAGCTCAAAAGCTGTGAAATAATAATGCCTTAGTGTGTGAGGAAAGTAAGATATAATTGCTATGTACCACGCACATGTCATTGACTGGCAAAAAAAATAGAAATAAATGCATCTGGTAGAATATTCAGGAGACTGGCTGACTATACATTTTTCATAACACATTTCATTCTAAGTGAAACTACATCATAAAATTGAAGTACAGTCTAATTTTACACAGACTATCAATTTCTGAATCTAAACAGACATATTTTATTGTAAATGTATGGAAGTTCTTCCAAATTTTTCACTAGGTAAGCAGAGGATACAACAATGTCCTTCTAGTCTTGCTTCTTGTATTGGGCATTTCATTAATTTGTCCAGAATGATTCTGACTGGCTTAAGTAGACATTTAATAAGGATCATTCCTTAAAAACTGTAAGTAACATTAAACTGCAGTACACGTAGAAAACAATATTCTGTATTCAACAACTGAACAACTGCAACTGTTTGATAGGTTCTCTTTTTTAAAAGAAATTGCCAGAATGGACTCCAACTGTTTTCAGCTTTTCACCAAAACAACCTTTCACAAGATTTTGAAAACCAGACCAAAGAAAAAAAAAAAAACTTAATATAGGATCAAAAATAAATCTTTATGAACTTAAGTTTCTGCCTGAGGTCCTTTGAGATCTTCATTCCATCTCACATTCATGCTTTTCTAAGGTAGAATTCTCTAGTCAAAATCTTTCTCTTTTTTTTTCTTTTTAACGAAGAAAGATTTGTGTAATGGTAATATGTGCCTAACTACCATAAAATAAGCAAGAATATACTCTAAATTGATGGGATTCATTTTGTCCCCTGGAAAAATCCTATAAAATATATGGGCTTGGAATTTACGGATATAAAATAATATTGCCACTGCACTGATCTGATATAGATACTTATATATCTTAAATACGCCTTACTTATGTATCTGATATTCATGTAATCTAAAATAATTATGTCAATTATAACTGTGATGTATATATAAAAATTTGTGTGATCTGTGATAATATTCTTGTACATAAAAGCTTTTATGGGTTTTTTTTCCTTAGAAAAATATTCTCAATTTATAATAATATAACCAAGAACTGAACCCATGGCATTCTCCTGCAACTTGAAACTGGACAAACCAGAAAAATATGCAAACTCTGAACAAGATCAGGAATATATATAAATATATATATGTATGTACATTACATATCCTTCAGATCTGGAATACTGATGTAAAGGTAAAGAGCATTTTGTTTTCTTTTTTTTGCAAGAATTTAGTTTGTTTTTTTCTATCTTGATGAATAAGGAAAATAATGCACATATTTTAAAATCCAGAACTTCTAAACTGTTGGGGTTTTTTTAATTAAACAGTACCATCACAGAAACAGTTTCAAGAATACCTTTGTATAATCAAAACCATACAATTATTAACAGCAAGATGAAAAAAATTTAGCTACACCCTGAAAAGTTACCTCTTTGCAGATATCTTAATTGTATTTTGAATTTAAACTAATTTGTATTACCCTTATCTCACTTCTCGCTTCATATGTTCTTTGATTTACTTAAGTGTCCTTCAAGTATCCAACAACAGAAATCCTTACCTTCAAACTTAGCAGTTAATAGTGTTATATTAGTCTGGTGCTACCTAAGGTGAGGAGGAGGGATCCTGTACTACAGCTGAAACCAGCTGGTCACTAACCTATACATGAGAGCAGGGTGGTGATGGCATGCAGGCTGATTCTGTCCATTTATATCATCTTAGAAAGTAAAAGGGATGAACTTAATAACCTCTAGGAGACTGTCATCATCTTAAGAAATAAAAATCTGCCTTCTCAGAATTGTACAGCCAAGCTTATCACTTATCACTTCAGTTAATTTTGCGTATACTTTTCATTATTTTACTTAAGTGTTGCTATTTGTTAATGGTAGTGAGACTTTGCTGAAAATCCTTCAGAAGTCATCTTTCAAATTGTAGTGGTTCTGAAGTGAAGAATATGGAGATGAAGAATTGTGTGGGGCAATAAATTTATCCAGGGCCCACTTTATTTCATGGCTATATTTTTTGCATAGAAAGTACTCCTCACAGTCAGCAGGGACTCCAGCATCTCACTATTCATTAAAACCAAAAATAAAACACAAATTTATTTTCAGCCTTCCTTTCTATAACCTTGAAAGCATGAGCAGTGCCTGTAACCAACGAAAGGTAACAGAGTGTAACTAAATGTCTTCCTGAGATGAAGAAAATTTGAAATTATATATCTAAGAGCAATGAGCTTCCCCATTTATCTCACCCAGGGCTTTGCAGACTCCAAGATCCCATATCTACAGATCATGTCATTTTTTCATAATATTATAGAACACCATCCTTTGTTGTAGCATATCACTTAACATTTTGGGTTTTTTCTAGGTTTTTTTCCTGCCCATTTGGGAGATTCTGTTCATCTGTTTCTTATTCTGTAAATTCCCCAGAAGGGGGAGTGTCTTAGTTTGAAAGGTAAATATCTGCCAAGAAAAAGCTGGAACCCTCCCGGAGT